>PVJD01005091.1:0-121761 GCA_004026545.1 Mormoops blainvillei
TACTTTCCTTTGGCCTTTTTTTTTTCTTTTTTGGATGTCCAGGAGTTGCTGTCTCCACATATACTTTCTTAACGATTCCTTTATTCATCTTTGAAGAGAGATTTCTTAATGTAGACCAATTACATTTTTTCCAGCAATTTTTGTTCATAAGATATAGTGAGATATCCACAGTCCAGCAGTATCCTTCAATGGACTTAGATTCATAAAATGGCTGAGCTAGAAGGGGCCTTAAGAGGCCATCTGATCCAGCCCTCTGCCCTGTAGCAGTTGTCATAGCTTTTTCCCTTTGGGGTGAATTGGGTGATTTATTTGTTTTTACCACACCTGAACAGCACAAGTTTAGTGGGGGGAAAAAAGTTCAAACTAGTTTAAGACGAGTTGGGCTTTGGTCAAAGAAAAGGCCATACTCTTTATGTCAAAGGAAATGGATGTGGGGAGTAGGCGAGCATATATCACAGAGCCTGAACGACAAGCTTCCCCAGAGTGGACTGGAATTCCAGTTGTTCACGATCCTGTCAAAATCAAGTGCTAGGGAGAAACGGGCCCCAGATTTCCTCCACTGCAGCTGAACCCTGCAGGTGCTGGGCAGTGCTAGGATGAGAAAGATTAGGGCCTACATTTTCTCTCATATAAATTTTTATTCAGGAAGGAAATAAAGGTTATTGATCATTGGGTTACAACTTCAAAAGAAACAGGTGTTCTTTGGAGAAATGATTTTGGTTTTGTATGGAGAACAGACCATCCGGGAAGTGATGGTGGTAATACTGGCTAAACAACGTGGTAAAAGAGAGCCAATTCGTTAGCCATATGTGGTCAGTCAAGGGAATCTGACTGGTTTGTAAAGGTCTTGGTGTCAGTCCAGGACTATTTGATAGGGTCTCTGGTACCTGAGGCTGAGGTCTTTTATGCATTTCCCGCACATTTACCATCTGCTTGAGCCTAAGTTTTGGAGTTAATTTATTTCACATGTTGTTAGGCCTGGAAGAAACTTTTGAGATCATCTGGCCTTTCAGTGCCAATTCATGTGCTTTGAGGGGCCGGATACTAATGTAAATGTGTAAGCTGCTGGGTATAGGTGAGAGATAGTGGTGGGGACTTGGCTGGGTTGGAGAGTGGAACACACACACACACACACGCACGCACGCACGCACGCACACACCACTCTGCCAGTCAAAGTATGCATGGGGTCAGCTTTGACCCAGGGTCCACGTGTTGCAATTGCTAAGTCTTTAACCCCTTATTTTGTAGAGGGAGAGACTGAGGCCACCTATGTGATGGCAAAGCTGAGACTAGAATCTGCATCTCTGTCTCCCATCCTGAAGAACTGGGGGTGTGTGTTGCTAGATGTTCAAGATACAGTCATGAGAGCATATTATCACCAAGAAACGCCATTGCTTGGTCTGACTAAATATCAGGTTTCAGAGAGAGAAGGAGGAAAGTGATAGGAGACAGGGCTAGAGAGGTAGCCAGTGGCTAGACCATGAAGAACCTTCTCTGCCACTCCAGGGAGTTTGGACCTAACCCTGGAAAACCCATAAATACAAACAAAAACTTGGGAGCTACTAAATCACAGTAGAGTAACTTGTTCTTAAGAGAATGCTGCAAGGAGGATGTCCTTCTAAGCTCCCTTGTTGATAGAGTTGCACAGAAGGGTTGCTGGGGGATGAGAATATCAGGAAATATTCTTAAAAGTAGAAGAAGACAACTTCACAGATGACTTTAAAGGTTCATTGGTCTTAAAGAGATGATCTGTTAGATAATTTATTGACCATAGACAAAATTTCTCCTCATTTCCTAAAGCCCTTATTATTCTAAGTCTTCCTTTTGCCTCCAATCTTTTCTCTTTTTAGCACTCACTTTATTTACCCTAAGGGTAATTATAAAAGTAAGTGTGCAGGAAAATGGCAAAATCTGAATTGTTTAAGAAAGTTACAATTTTTTGCCTCCTATTCAGTGCTGATGTCTTAGAGTTTAAATGACAAGAAACAGTGGTTCACGGTGAAAAGACTGAAGCTCAATTGTCCATGTGGTGACAGCCCTTCTCATCATGGTTTTCCCTTTCAGTGCTTAAAGAGCATTTGTCTCTCTGCTCTTCATCCACTGTGGGAAGACACCTATGAATAATGAGAGAATGCTTATAGTCTCTGTGGGCAGCCTCATATGCCATAACTGGGCTTTGGAAACTTCAGTGTTTAATTAGTATCAAAGAAATGACAAGCCATAGTTTATAAGAAAGCACAGCTTTATGGGAGATGACAGGTTATTTTTTTCTCCTCTATAAAAATTTATGGTGGAAATGAAAATGTACCCTAAATTTGCTTAATCCAAAACCTGCTATCGGCACTTTTTCTACATAGACCATGTCATTTGATTTTATTGGGACCTCCTATCTTTTGATCTCTGTATTATTCTTACCTGTGAGATACTGTGACTTTTTTCTTTAATCTGGTTTAGATTTTATTGCCCATCATTTTCTAATCCTGTCTTTGCCAACCCCTTTGTCAGTCTGCATTTGGTTGTACCCAAAGAGATGAGTAGTTGTTAACCGGGGGCTACACATCTGAAGAATTAAAGAGATCTACGGACCACAACCATCAGGTTTATGGAGCCAGAACTCTGGGATATAGTCCATGTATGTGTGTGAGTGTTTTCCCAAAAATTCCAATGTGATTCTGACACAAGCCTTGGCTAAGAACCACTGCTCCTACAAAACCCGAGGGTGGCTAACCCAGCTATGTATCTTCTCTGTGAATGCATCAGGCAGCTGAGAAGTGCTGGGGAAATAATCACATAACACGCTGATCATTATCTCTACAATTTCATGACCACCAACCTCAGTGGGGCTCTCCACTGCCCATGCTCCTTACCGCATGTCTTTAATTGACTGACCTTCCTGCTCTTCGGAATTACCGTTTAAAATCTTCCACATTCTTTGGCTTCTCTTCTTTTCTTTCCATCCCAGTTTTAACAGACAATTTTGCCTCCGATGTGGAAAATCTAAGAGACAATTTTGCCTCTGAGGCTGCAATGGAGGAGGAATCCCCTCTTCTACCTAAAGCTAATTCTTTCGCACGTCTTCTGGGTCTCATCACTTCCCACAGAGTGGGCAGGAGGCGGAATTCAATTGACACACTTTTTAATAGTCACTTTCATTTCTTAGAGCGGCTTACACAGTTGGCAGCTCTGTCCTCCTTGAGCCACTCTTTTCTTTTGTGACAGTACACACTCTCTTAGGTTTTTTGTTGGTTTTTTTTTTGGCGGAAGGGTGGTACTTTGCTGTCCCCCGCCCCCTGCCCTGCAAGTTTTCTTTACTGTTTTTTCCTACCTAACCTTAATGTTGAAGTTTCTCAGGGCTATGCCCTAACATCTTATGTTCCACTAAGCATTTTCTTCCAATACCCATCTTTGTAGTGTACATATGTTCACACATGTGTGTTTGTTCAGTTATACAAACTCAATTGTGCAAAAGTATAACTTTTTGGGAACATTTCTTGTGTTTTCATTTCTGCTAATGGTGGTAACTCAATCAGCTTGATCAGGGTTTCCAACCCTCAATACTATTCATGTTTTGGGCTGGATAATTCTTCGTTGTGGGGTCCCGTCCTGAGCATTGCAGGATGTTTAGCAGCATCCCTGGCCTCCAGCAACAAAATTCCCATAGCCATGTCCCCTCCCCCTCCATGTACCAACCAAAACATATTTCCAAATTTTTTCAAATGCCCCTGGAGGGACAAAATTGCTTTTGTTTAGGAACCACTGCGTTTAGCTTAAGTCCAGCCTCTTTGGAGGTGCATAGTCATTTCCTGTCTCACCTCTTTCCCCTTCTTCCCCTCATCTACCGGGAGCAGTCAGAGGCCCTGAGGGGGTTGTGTATAATCCTGACACTGAGAAACCTTTTGGGCGCTGTTGCTTCTCTGCTGGCATCCGCTGTTGATGTAACTCAAAGCCGGTTCTCACAACAGGCTCGCCTCGGGGCAATTGCTCTCCTGGGTTCAGCTTTCTCCCCTGTTGATGTGGTTCCAGACTTAACGCCCGCGATGGCTGCTGAGCTTCTGAAACTCAGCAACATTTTCCACCTCATCTCCGACTCTGGCTGCCCACCCTGCAGCCTCTGCTGCGGGAGCCCTTCTCCCTCCTCGGCAGTCCTGCCCTCTAGCTCTCTCTGTGTTTGCGCAAGTCTCTGATCCCTCTCAGGCCTCCTTCAGGTACTGCAGGTACGGAGGGACGGACACTCCAGGTAGCTTCTGGGGCATGTGGGTCCGCCTCACATCCTTTTTCTTTGCCCCTGCCCTGTCTGTCCCTGGTCCCTCCATGTTGGCACGGGGTACCCTGGAAGGTCATTTCCTCCCAGTATACCAGACAGACCCAGGGCACAAGTTCCCCCTCCCATCTTGTCTTCTCACATCTTTCTAGGGGCTCCCGCTACCCTTTTCCTCCTAAGGATTTGGACCCAGAAACCTTTTTACAAAGACCCACATCATTAACTCCCTTTCTGTCTTTTCACTCTCCTTGACTCTTCAGCACCCTCCTTCAATTGCTCTTATCTCTTCTCTGTGTTTCAGAAAAAGTGACTTTCACAATCAGACACTGGACTTTATCACATAAGCACTATGTTCTGAACACTTCATGTTCTTTTATTTCTGGAGCTCAAGAAATGTTTGTAGTTATTTACTTACTTTCAGAGAGACGGGAAGGGAGGGAGAAAGAGAGGGAGAGAAACATCGACATGTGAGATCAGTCGCCCCTTGCACACCAGGCATGTGTCCTGACACGGAACCAAACAGGTGGCCTCTTGTTTCCCAGGCTGGCACTCAATCCACTGAGCCACACCAGCCGGGGCAAGAGATCTTTACTTCCCCCCCCCTTCTGAACCTGCCTCTTCCATAGATTTAAAAGCCTATATTTTTTATTTTTAAATATTTATTTACGTATTGTTCAATTTATCGGGGTGACCTTGGTGAATAGGATCACATAGGTTTAAGAACCTATTTCGGAATTCGATACAGGTTTCAAAGACAGCTATTTAATTCTGGGTTCTTCCGGGGGTACTTGGTGTCCTCACTTCTCTTTGGCAAGAACCCTCAGTCTTAAGGTTCAGCATAAATGATAGAAGGACTGGAGAATAAAAAATTCCCAAGAAGGAGAGAGAAAATGTATTATTCCCATGACATATGTCTGATCATTTAACGTTTGTGCTTTACTTTACAAGAGCCTTTTGCAAGGCTCACCAAACATTCATTTCCAACAGAGCATCATCTCCTTGGATGAGGAGAAGAAAGCTACCTGTTGCCAGCCTGGAATGGGTGTTGAGTAGGGGGTCACAAAGAGCTAACTACTGTCCACTTCCTCCAAGCTGCGGAGCGAATCGTGTTGGAGTCGTCAGAAATGAGCTTTGAGAGGGACCACTGGTCTAGAACCTTCGGTGCGTGTGGACATGACCAATAAAAAAAACTGAACAGAGTGTGAACTGTGTATATATGTGCTTAAAAAGCTATTGGCAATGGCTGGTTGTTTCACTGCCAGTAACGGTCATTCATTTTTTTCCCCTAAAATTCTACTCAGCTTCATTCTGGATGGACTCGAATAGGAAGCCGACACGATGTCTACCAAAAATCATTTTAATCTCCAAGTTCCATAAAACAATATAAGACACTCACATAACTCACTTTCCTGGAATGAAGGTTGTAGCAACGAAAGTGCTTCCAATTTTATTTTTAGAAACTGGTTCATGCATTTTTACATTAAGCCTAGTTCCTTTCTGTTACAGTTGGGAGTTGTTTTCAATCTCAGCCAGTAAGGAAAGAATAATTTGTTTCTGATCTACATTTTTGCTCTGAAAAGACCATTGACTCTATTAATAAAACAAATGCTGTTTTCGTTTCCTTGAGAAGCCATAACCCACACAGTCTCTGCTCGACAATCTGAAACAAAAATGAATTGTGATAAAATAGATTCTATATTACAATGTCAGCCTGACACAGGAGCCAAGGGACTTGTCCTGAAGAGTGACAATGACATTTACTACATTCCAGAGCCACAAATGCATCAGGGCCCCTGCCTGCAAGTGCTTCTACACAGAATTTCTAAGCCCTTGCAAATCCATATGCAACCTTTCAAGATAATCGATACCTCAGCTGGTTCCTAAACCTCAAAATTACTGCCCACAGACAAAGGCATAATTTAAAAAAGAAACTCCCATAAAAACACACACACATAAAATATAGGTTGAAAATGGTATATAATTATAGGTTCATTACTGATCATTACTGGTGTGTTAAGAGCTTGCTCTGATTAAAGAGATAATAAATCTTCAAGGAATCAAATAATTCTTAAAAGGCAATGTGACAGTTAACGATAGATTTCTGTGTCTTACTAGGAAAAACTAAAAAGTACATTTATGTGGGAGGTAATTTTTTAATTTCTCTAAGACAGGATAAACACTATCACTTCTGCTTCGAATGTGGAGATCGAATAACAAGCAAATCTTTGGTAAACCCCTTGCAGTCTGGAATTGGCTCAGAAAAAAAAACAGAAAAGAGAGCTCTGAAAAGCCACTAGGATGAGAGCTGTAGGCTGATAGATGACAACCCCCAAAGTATAACTGCTAAAGAGGTTTATGTGCAAACCTCAAACCATTTATATTAACTGATTAACCCTCAGCATGTGCTACTGATCGATTGTGTTGTATATCCTGCTTGGTGACTTCTTTTAAAAAAAATTTCTTTTTTTAGGCTTGTATTTTTATTTCCCCTGACTTTTTATTTTGAAAACTTTCAAACCTACAGAAATAGTCGAAGACTAGTAGGATAAACATTCATATCTTTCACCTAAATTCACTAATTGTTAACATTTTATCACATATGTGATAAATTTGTGTGCTTTTTTGTATGCCTCTCTCCCTCAATCATTTGCAAACAAGTTGCAACAGTATGAATCTCCTAAGAGCAAGGACATTCTCCCACAAAACCACAACACTATCATCACAGAAGGAAATACAGGGTTTTAAAAATATTAACTAATTGTACAGAATGTGCTTACATTTCCAAAGTTGTTTCCAAAATGTCACCTCCTCTTTGTTTTTCTGATCTAGGTCCTATCAAGAATCATGGACTGTATTAGGTTGTCCTTTGTCCTTTGTCTTCTTAAATCAAGAACATGGGTCAGCAAACAGCTTCTGTAAAAAGCAAGATATAAATACAGTATTTATATCTAATACATTACATTATAATATAATCATACACAATGGACCTTCGAACAATGCAGGGGTTAGGGAATCTGACAGCCCCTCCCCATTGTGAAGTTGAAATTTGACGCGTGATGCGTGAAATTTGATATGTCACTTTTGACTGCCTCGAAACTTAACTACTAGTGGCCTACTATTGATTGGAAGCCTTACTGATTATATTAACAGTCAATTAACACAGAATTTGTATGTTATATATATTATATACTATATTTTTATAATAAAGTAAGCTAGAGAAAAAATATTTTTAAGAAAATCATTTTAATTGCTAGGTATGGTACCAAATGGGTATTAGATTTATTGGGATGATCAGTTTGCAAGATTTATAAATGTCCAATCACTGTGTCATATTCTTGAAACTAATATGACATGTCAATTATAATTGAAAAATAAATTTTAAAAAGACATTTAAAAAAGAAAATCATAAGAAAGAGAAAAATACATTTACAGTATTTTGGGGGAAAAAAACAAAACAACAACCCACGTATAAGAGGATCCATGCAGTTCACACTTGTGTTGTTCGAGGGTCAGCTGTAAACATAAATATTTTAGGCTTTGCAAGTCATACTTTCTCTTTCTCAGCTATGCAACTTTGTTGTTCCGCACAAAAACAGCCGTAGATACTATGTGAAGGAATGGATGTTGCTGTGTCAATAAAAACTTCATGGACCTTGAAATTTGAAATTCATCTAATTTTCACATGCACAAAATGTTACCATTTTTTCCTCCTTTTAAAAATATACAAACCATTCACAGCTCATAGATAATAAAAAGCAGTAGGTGGCAGGAGATGGCCCACTAACCACCATTTGCTGACCCCATATCTAGAACAATCTTCTGCCTTTTTTAAAAGTAAACTTCTTATTGAAGTGTATGGAAATATACACAATTTTAAGTGGGTCCCTTGACGATTTTTCACAACATGAACACACTCATGTAATGCAACTCAGAATAAGAAATAACTGCGACTTTCAGGGGTGTATAGCATAGTACAGAGAATGTGGTCAATAGTAGTGTAATAACTGTATATGCTGTCGGCGGCGTATGAGGCTTATCAGGGGACCACTCTGTAAGTTATATAAGTGTCTAACCACTGTGCTATACACCTAAACTAATATAACATTGAAAGTCAACAGTAATTGAAAAAAAGAGAAGTGACTGTGACTTTATATTATTTTTAAAAACACTGGTGTCACATGTTGATCCACAGGTGGTTAGCACGAAGTCTGTGTGCACAACTGGAGGTGCTTCTAGAAATGGATTCAACTGTTATCGAAGAGTCCTTACCCTCTGTCTGCATAGCCAAGACATCTGCAGTGATCCAAATGTTTCGGCCTCAGCAATTAGCCCGCCCTTGGGCTAGCCCAGCTAATACTCACATTTGCAGGGCATGACAGCTCCTGCAGGCTTTATTAATTGTTTCAACGCCCCCCTCCCCCACTGCCCTTATTCCAACTCCATGCATCGTCTCAGAGGGTGCCCAGGCAAGAAGGTGCTATTTTTAGAGTGAGTTTAAGGTAGAGATCAGCATGACCCACAGCCTGTCCGGTCTGAAGTGAAGCTCACCTTTATCAGCAGCTCAGCTGGAAGATTTGGAGTCATGACACGGTCCCCAGGAGGAAGGCCATCATTCCTGGGGGATAACTGGCTGATGAGACCGCCCTAAGTGGTTAGGGTATCTTGTTTGCTGCATCTTATTTGCCATGGGGTGCAAAATCTCTTGTCTTTGTGAAAAACAGAACTTGGAAAGTCCCCTTTAGATGAGGGAATGGCCAAGGGTGACTCACGGGATCGCTACCTGAAACAAAAACGAGCTGCCTCACAAGCGCCCTTCTGGTGGGTCCCAGGTCTCCTATTGACTTCGGGTCCATTCTAAATCTGTTTATAACATTTCTGGGGATTATTCTGAGTGTGAACTGGGGATTTAATGCATTATTTTCAGGACACAGAGGCAAGCACCAGCTTCTCCGAAGATGGCAGAATTGATTAGGTGGTTGTTTAGAACACATATCTTAATCTGAGAGATGCAGAAGCAAATAAACAATGGTCCAGCCTGGAGCCTCAGCACCTGGGCTCAGGAACTCATTTTTCAGGGGTGAATTTGCTTGAAGAAGCTTAATCCCAGGGCAACTCCACCAAAGACCTTTAATACTCCACTAAGGAATCTTGCACCCAAGGTTCAAAATAAAAACTACATTCCAGGAGGGGTCTGGAACTAAAGAATTGAACAGACTAGGGGGCCAGTTTCACTCCTCGGGTCTCAAGCCCTTCTTTTTTCTACGCTCAGACTTAATTTTGTGTTAATCTCAAGTACCTACTCCCCTCCCGGCCCCCAAGCTATTTTCACTTGGGTGAAGGCATTTAATTATCAGCTGTTCAACTTAATTAAAAAAAATTTTTTATAGTTACATTCCAAATAATAAAATGACACAATTAAAGTAAACAGATTGGCAGAGAATCCCTTAGTAGAGAAAACAAACCAATCAGACATTATGTCATTAGGGAATTTCAGGATGGGAGGAAGAAAACCATGTGATGAATTCTGGTAGCTTTTTCTTTTTAAGTTTATTTATCGTGATGCAGCTTAAAGAGATAATGGGCTTTCTTCTTTTTATTTACAATTGGACAAGGTTGTCAGTTGTTAAATAAACGCCATTCTCTGGCTTTCCCACTGAGCTCATGTTTTCAGCTCAAAGTATCATAAATAACCAATGAAGAAAAATACTGTGTAAGCATTAAGAGGCGATTTTCATAAACATTCACATTAAAAATGCATGACCAGTATGAAGACTTAATTTTAGCCCTAATGTAGTTTCTGTTTGGCTGTGGTCATATTTTTCTTCGCGTCGTCTGTCTTAGCTATTTAACTTCGAAGCCCACTAAAGATGAAGAACAGGCATTTACGGGGCAGGCGCATGTGGCCTCAGTGGTTCACTTGCTGACTTGGCAGGTCCCTGCCTCTGCAGCATTAGCCACAGTGTTCTCTGCAAGGAGCTTTAGCCAGCAAAACAACCTCAGACCTGAGTGGAGGGTGAAGAGAAGCGGGAGCAGTAGATGATCGGAGCCATAGGAAGGTTGACTACGTTATTTCTTTTACCTGTAAATAAGGTAAAACAAACTAACGCACAAATAATCACTCCTTCTACCCCAGCTATGTGAATTCTACAGTTATGCAAAGTTGTGCTGGAGACACTCCCTGAGATTAATTAATGAGCTTTCTGAGTCAGAGCCTAGTAACATAGGTATGGTGTTCACACAGTGGCTTCCACTTCATTAAGACCAAGGAAAAGCCTTAGCATGATGGAGAAAAAGACCTGGAACAGGCTATTAATTACTATTGTTATTGTTATTGTCTGTTTGTCATAACATGTTAGTATATATCTTGAAATGTAGATTGTTTAATAGTTAAAGTTGAAAATATAAGCAAGATAAGCCCTTTTTAATTTTTTTCATTTTGTTTTTGTTCTTGCAATTCTTGGCTACAAAACTTTGTTAAGTGGGTTTGGCTGCTGCGGTGTCTGTGGGCAATATACCACATTGGCCTAAAGGAGTGAGGGTCATCCAGGATCGTGGAGTTGGGAGCTAGTTGGCTGTCTGGGAAGAAGGGTTGCAGAATGTCCCTTTTATTTCTGCTGGGAAGAGGCTACTTCAAGACTTATTTTCTTTGCCTCCAGCACCAAAATGTAAAGGGCTGAGATATTATAAATCCAACAAGTGAAAGGGGTAAGGAAAACACGTCCATGATAGACTAAGGATGAAGAAAAATCTTATGGTTAGATAAGAAGCAACAAGAAGTATCTCTGAGGAGGAAAGATCTAGGAGCACCTAGATCTAGATACAATCTAATCTAGTTAGATTGGGGCCAGAAAAATTTAATTGTTTTTATTTAAAGAGAAGTTCTGATGAGTTTATGAATATAACTTTTCTTTCCAAGTTATCTTCCAAATTTCTTAAAGGTTGAAGTCCTTTACTTTTCTATGTCCTCCACACAGGACTTCCAGAAGGGAATCTTCCACATAGTGATGGTTTGAAATGTGTCTATGGACTCATATTGTACAAAACAAACAAACAAATGAACACACAAACAACTTATTATATTTTGCCTCTAGGTATATTTTGAATACTATTATTATGGTGAACTTTGAGACAGAACTAAGTCACATTCTTTTCTGTAAAGAATACTTACGAAATAAGTATTGTAGAATGTGTCAAGAAATATAGCCTCCCTTGATTTCTAAGATTTAAGATCCTGTCTGATGTGAGATGTTTGGAGAAGCAACACTGCCACCTCCTGGTAGATACATGTCACCTTTCTTTCAGCCCCCTCACAGCACTTCTGTCTGTACAGATCCAATGTGTTCTGAAGTTTTGCAAAGTTTAAATTGAGCCTAAATAATACCTTGGATAACATGGCCGAAGACCAAATACCTGGAAATAAGGCTCTTTTGACTTATTCCTTTGTTGAAGAGGGTATGATTTTAACACGAAAAATCTTACCCCAGCCCACTGTGATGTCAGCTTTAATACCGACTACTTTGCTGGGTACTCTAGTAGACCTTTATCATGACCAAGAATGTCCTGGCATTAGGGCTGGGGACAACGGAAGTGGACGAAAAGGGTTGCAGAATGTCCTTTTTTTTATGGTGGTAAAAAAAAGTCACAGACAGTTTGTATCTATCATAAAAAATGTGGATGAGCAAGCTGGTCAGACCACTAGCCTGAGAGGTAAGCATGGGAACAGGATTTTTCACACTGTGCTTTCAAACCTTGTAGCTTGCCTTATTTGGGGTTAAATGTTTTTTTAGTCGCAGTTACTTGAGTAGTTCCCCGGAAACCATGTAAACTCATGACTTTCCCAGAGCTAGGCATAATGTAGGTATCAATAAGAATTAGTTGCATGAATGAATGAATGTGAAAACAGAAAGGCTTCTCTAATTCACTTCTGAAATACTCTGCTGGAGCTGGTGCGGAGGAGTAAGTAATGAATTTTCCTAATCTCTCTTCCTGATTCCCCAACCCAAACCCAATGGCAACCACTCATCAGGGAAGGAACGTGCTCATGGATCAACCCTGTTCGCTTTTCTACATGATCTGTGTAAGAAAACATTCATGACATTGGAATAAGCAACCAAAGTTAATATCTTTTCAAGGAAATACTTTCACCACTGCGGATGTCTTTGGTTAGGCGATTTTATAATTCCAGAGAGCGCAAGGTTAACTTGTAAAAAACCAAGAGCAATGCAGGTGTGTCAATAGACATACAGGTAAACTCTGCCCAGTGAAGGGTTAATTGACTTTCTCCTCCCTTCTCCCAAAAAGTGCCAGTAGTGTATCCCTTGCAAATTCGTTTCAGTGTTCCCAGTTTGTAAATACCTCTGCTTTTTGGCTTCTCCTTTGAACTGGTTGTTAATGGAGCCTTACTCTCTCAATTACCAAGTAATTGTACTCTTATCTATTTAATGGAATTTCCTGTTGAGTTATTTGACGCCCTCATTTTACCAGTTCCCTCACTTAATTAATGAGTTAAATGAAAGATTTGACACATGTTTGTTTTATACTTGTATGAGAGTCATCGTTGTACTTTCTTTTAAAATTCCTCTAGGACTCAATGGTAAAATCCAAGTTGAAGGAGGAGTCTCAGTCCTTTCCCATGTGGTTTCTAGGGGAAGCACAGCACAGGTAATCCAAAGGTTAGTCCCCTTGCCTTCCTTGAAGGAGACGAGGTGACTCAGAGCGACGGAGACTATATGATAACAAAGGTAGGAGACTGCCCACCTCTAGCGTGATCTCCCCGTTGGGTGGCTGTACGTGCACCCCAGCGACCCCGCCCCTGTGTAAACCACTTCTGGAAACTCCTCTGCTGAAGCACCTCCACAGCCTGCTGTAGAGTCCTTGCACTGTCCTTGGTTTTGCAGCACTGGGGGCGTCTCACTACATGTTCGACATCAGCATTGCTCAGCTCTACTTCAAATGCTTGCTCTCCCAAGCGCTAGCTGGGGCATGTTTCTGGCTTACTCATCTGTAAAGTAAGGCTCATATAAAGAGTGAATGAAATACTGCCTTTTGTGCCTGGCACACAAGTGCTCCAGAAATCTTACTACCTATTACTGACACAGAGAGAGAAAATCACAGGCTGAGAGCGGGAAGCCCTGCTTCCTACTTTAGCCCTGCTGCTCTGTAGCTGCGTAGCAACACCACGAGAGTGATGCACGAAGGCCATAGTTAACGCAGACAGGCTGTAGCCACATGGGCCCGCATGGGTCCTGATGGATCTAGGAGGCTGGCTAGACTGAATCAGGCAATTTCCTAGGGCAAGCAGACCAGGCCTTTCAATCACTTGATTGTGGAGACGTCCAAGGAGTCCCTGGGTAAGGCCCAGAGGTCCAGGCGTGGGGATTGGTATGTGGTAACCAAGGGTAGCGGCTGTGCACTAACTGCTCTGGAACAATTTCAATATTTAATAAGCGGTATGGTCCTGCTGAGTAAAAATCAGCCCCAAGAGAGGGTAGGTGAGATGAGTTGGGGTTGGGGGACATCATGCCAGATGCCCAAGCTACTCTGTAGGGACGGCCGTAGGCACCCAGATGGTCACGTACAGCACTCCTTGGTTTTCCTGATGGAGTCTATGTGTGCAATGGAAAAGCTATTAGGAAGGATTGTTTATTAATGGGCTAGTTCTACCACTTTAGCCTTCTAATACAAGTTTTACCTGCCAGTAGATACGACTATTGAACTAGGATAGCAATAACATAGAGGCTTGTTTATTTATTTTCATTTGTTGAGAGAGAGAGAGAGGGAGAGAGACAGAGATACAGATATTTGTTGTTCCACTTACCTATACACATTCATTGGTTGATTCTTGCATGTGCCCTCACCAGGGATCAAACCCTCAACCTTGGTGCATTGGGACAGTGCTCTGACCACCTGAACTGCCCAGTCGGGGCAAATAAAGGTTTCTTAAGTATCATAGCAGCACAGTCACTCTTTAGAGATGCCCCAAAGGTGGCAGTGATACAAGCCAGATCTATTCACTCCCTTTTCCTCAACCAATAATTTCTACACAATAGAAAGAGCTGACTCTGAAATTTGCATTTTAGCCACAGAAAAAAGAATTCTGACACCAGTGAACTGATGTAGCTAAATTTTAATTTTAAAAAGCTATTAAAAATATTTTGAAGATCTTGTGTATTATTATTTTGGTTACTTTGATGGGTTATTGAGGTTTAACTTCAAATATCCAGTAGAGGGCATGAAAGGAATTGTTTAACTCATTCTATTGAAGACAGAATTAGAACAACAAAAATAAAAAAGCAAATGGATTATGTATTGCAGTTTTCACACAGAGAATGACAAATAACCTTTAAAAGTCAACCTGAAATATATTGCAATCTTTACTTAGTCTTATTGCCTATCTATATCCTTCATTTAAAATGAAATATGTGTCTCATTTCTCTAGAATTAGATATCCTATTATACAGTGTTTGGCACAAATAACGCCCCTTTTTATTATAAACTCATAAGGATATAATTCTGTAACATAACAATATCACACTAAAGCACACCATATGACATTTTAGGTGAAATGTTCGAATTAAAAACTATAAATTATTACACCCATATTATTACCCTACCAACCACACTCAAGCAAGCGTTACTTCTGCCAGACCCTGTATTTACAAAACACAAATGAAATCATTAGATAAAATATCAGTGATTTATATTCAGTTCTACTGGAGACAAACCTGAAAAATATACAAAACCTGACATTGTATCTCCAACAAGAAAAACTGCTGCCTTCTGGTGGAAACTCTCCCCTGGAATACACGCTGCCCTCAGCAGGACGCTCGGCGCCGCACCCACGCCTCCGACCCCAAACCCGGCTTTGCCGGCGGCAGGAGACCCTCCTCAGACCCCCACTAAACCTGACGGAGGTCAGAGTTAGCAGCTCTGCTCTTCTCTGACGTTGGTGGGAAGCACACAATAGTACTACTACTGATAAAAGCCTGTAATGTGTGAGGCGCAAGCACTTGGAAAATAATTTTCATCTTTATAAAAACTCCCACAAGCCAACTTTATTATGTCCACTTTGCTGAGGCTCAGATAGGCTGCAAGTCTCACAGCATTTCTCTGCTTGGCAGCCATTACTATGGCTCATAAAACCCTTGGGAGTAAGAGAGAATCTTCCTCATGAACAGACCAGGGTCCAGAATCCTTAATTTACATCATAAAATAACCAAGCTGATTATGCCTGTATTTACACATTTTGGTTATTATCTTTTCCTATATTTTGCATAGCCATATCCCACATCTGGCTAATAATAATATGTGAATTGATTAGTTATTAATTAATTGGCTCATTAATGCACTTAGCCTCCCGATTATCTTTTTAATAGCTTTTTAAATTAACCAGCACTATCACACTTATAAGCCTGTAATCTGTCCCAGAGAGGCGTTCTCTTTCTAACCGGGGGTCTCAGTGTTTTTCAGATGATGTTTAAGGAGCATCTCCATTAAAGCATTTTGAAGAACTGGTTTAAAATAGAGATTATTGGGCCACAACAAAGATAAGTTAAACCAGAGACTCTTGGGTTGAGGTCCAAGAACCTGCATCTTCACACCCTTTCCAGGTATTTCTTAGACACTCTAAAAACTGATGCACTCGTGGGCTTAGACAATGAGAATGACAGATGATCAGGAGGTACTTCATGAACTTTAATTTTCAATAACTATGACTTAGGTACTAGGTCACTTCCACACGTTTTTTGTTGACTACTAACCAGCCACACAGAGTAGTGGGAAGGCAAGGCTATAGAAAGTAGAAGCACCTAGATCTTGGTAATTTATTTAGCTTCAGTTTCCAACATCTGTAAGAACTTGCAGTACTTTTTAAAGACAAAATGAGATAAAATATGTCAAGCACAGACCTAGGACAGATATCTTGTCCATAGTAGAACCCAATAATAGTAGACACAATAACTCAATATGAAATCCCATTAAATAGATATACTATCAATACTTCATATTTGAGAAACTAAGGCTCCTGTGGAGTGAGATGATTACAGAAAGAAGATCACTTGCATTAAATTTGCACTCTAAAGAAAAACCATAATTTAGCACATCATCTAGAAATAGTTTTCCCAATAAAGTGACAGATGAGTAGGACATACTTCCTTCACATGAAGTTTGCCAAAATTTGGGAGATTAGTCTGCATGGGTCTCTCACATTTCTGCATGTCTTGTGAGCAAGGCATTATTGACTTCTTTTTGTTCTGTGCTATCTTTTCAAGAATATTTTATAGCAAACAGCATTGGAAAATAGAGTGTCTCCCTCTGAGGCAAAGGCAAGCATGCTCGTTGCCCATTACAAAAAAGTTTGGGCTTCCTAAAATCAGGGTTCCTGCCCTGAAAAGCAATGCAGTATGTGCAGCCTTCCTTCTGGGACCATCTCTCATACCCATGCAACTTGGACACAAGAAGGGCTGATGCAAATAAAGTGATGCTCATGCTGCTTGCTGTATCATGATAACAAAGTCTTGTTCTCATATTTTTGCCAGCGTCCATGAAATTGTGTCAGGCTACCTTGTTCAATTTCAAGTAGGGTAAATCTTAGACCCTTCACAGTTCTTTTTGTTTGTTTTTAATCCTTACCTGAGGATATGTTTTACTGATTTTAGACAGAGAAGGGGGGAAGATAGAAAGAGAGAGAGAGACTGGGAGAGAAACATCAATCAGTTGCCTCCTGCAGTCACCTTGACTGGGGATCAAACTCACAACCTAGGTATGTCCCCTGACTGGGAATTAAACCCTCAAAACCTTTTGGTATATGTGACAATGATCCAACCAACTGAGCCACTCGGCCAGGGTGACCGTTCACAATTCTCAATGAAAGCACCTTTACCACAGCCTCGGTATATTTTATTTATTTATTTTTGCTCAGTCCGAGTGCTTGTCTGGTGAAATCAACATTGACAACTGAAAGAAGTAGGTGGCTTGACCAAGATCACAGAGCTAGTTCCAAGCTGAGTCTAGAATGCCGGACTCAAGACTTCTAGTCTTCTGCTCCTTCCTTCAGGCACTGACCCTTGGTTAAACAACCCAGGCAAAGAATATGCAAAGAGAACATGACTTTATCAGGATGGTTAGACATTCTATCATGCAAAAGGAATGCTTCCTATTGGGACTTGAAAAAAGTCATCCCTAGGCCATTTCCTTTGCTAGGTTTTCTATGTAAAGATTGATAGACTGCACTTTTTTCAGTGGCATTTTCATAGAAAATTCAAGTTCGTGAATTGCCCAATGACATGCGGTATGTATAAAGGAGAGCAGAGTGGAGACTGCATTGCCAACAAGCCTTGGCATGGGTCGATGTGCTAAACTGGTACATAAGTGAGGAATTCTGGTTACATTGGGTCTAAGGTGATGATATTCACAGAAAGGTAACTGATGTACTGTGCAGAGGAGGACAGATTACGTTTGGGATGAATGATGGCAGGGGTGCAAAACTGGGAGGTAAGTACAAGAAATAATTCCATTGAAAGAACTATTTCTTCCAAATACCACATGATCTCACTTATAAGTGGACTCTAATGAACAAAATAAACTAAAGATCAAAACAGAGCCAGAGGCATAGAAACATGGAACAGACTGACAGCTGTAAGAGGGCATAGGGGAGGTGGGGACTAGTTTAAAGAAGGTGAAGGAATTAGTCAAAGAACATGTATGAATGACCCATGGACATGGACAATGGTGTGGGGATTGACTGTGGGAGTGGGGGGTGTTGAGCGGAGGGGAGAAAAGGGGGGAAATTGGGACAAAAATAATAGCATAAACAATAAATATTTAAATTAAAAAATAGAATAGAAAAAATGATTTATTTATAAGCTGTCCAGTGCCCTTTGGTTAATGAAAGAAAAGCTTAAAATCTTGGAAGCGAAAACAGCCAGAGAGCATTAAACAATCATCAACAGTTAGCAGACAAAGGCATCAAGAGATTGGGATAGAGTCTCAAAAACAAACAACGTTTGATTTAAAGTCCTGTCAGGAAACCTGGCTTTGTGTTGAACATGGCTCCTGCTTAGGTGTCAGAGCTCTAGTCAATAATATACATGCATGTTCTTTACTTTGCTCAGAGTATTCATGTGCCAGGAACATTCCTTGGGGTGACACAGAGTCCTTTCTTAGTTTAGTGTAATCAGGCAGCGACATGGTCAAGCCGGAGCAGACACAGAGAGCAGACATGGTACCAAATGCCTCTGTCCCTAAATAGCTCACAGTCCACTGAGAGAGACAGATATATGAACAAATAAACCACAGCAGAGTGAAAAATGGGCAATAATATAATATTTATGAGATGCAGAAAAGAGTCATAAGAGTAATGAAAGAAATGTGGTAGACAGTAATAAAAAGGTTCACAACAAAAGTAATATCTATGTCACTGGTAGACCCTTTGGCTCATTCTTTTAATATGACCTAAAATGGTCTGGTTTTCCCTGTTAACAGCATGCCCTTCTTTTAAAAAAAGGATAGTTTCTTTTTTCCATTTTACCTCATGGAGGGAATAATTTAAAGGCCATAGGAAACTGTTTACCTCTTTGAAATACAGATGGTATTGGACTCACTGAGTGAGTGAGTGTGCAGTGAGAGATTATGCACCTGGACAATTTGCTTTTTTTAAAAATTAATTTTAATTTTAATTTTTTGATTTTTCTATTATCATTTAGTCCATTTATACCCCTTCCCCAGCAGTCAGCACACTGTTGTCCAAGTCCATGAGTCCTTTTTCCTTTTTATTCAATCCCTCTACCCACTGACCTCCCCACCCTCAGCTGTCATCCTGTTCTCTACCTGTGAGTCTGTCCCCATTTTCTTTGTTAGTTCAGTTTGTTCATTAGATTCCACATATGAGGGAAGTCATATGGTATTTGTCTTTCTCTGACTGGCTTATTTCACTTAGCAAAATTCTCTCCAGGTCCATCCATATTGTCGAAAGGGGTAAAGTTTTCTTCTTTTTCACTGCCGGGTGATATTCTGTTGTGTGAATCCATTCATCTACTGATGGACACTTGGGCTGCTGCTATACCTTGGCGATTGTAAATAACACTGCAGTGA
Organism: Mormoops blainvillei; assembly: GCA_004026545.1. Taxonomy (NCBI): domain Eukaryota; kingdom Metazoa; phylum Chordata; class Mammalia; order Chiroptera; family Mormoopidae; genus Mormoops; species Mormoops blainvillei. Next base: position 19,352 of record PVJD01005091.1, read on the forward strand.
ACATAGGGGTACTCATGTTCTTTCAAATTAGTGTTTTGGCTTCCTTCAGATATATTCCTAGAAGTGGGATAGCTGGGTAAGGCATATCCATTTTTAATTTTTTGAGGTATCTCCACACTGTTTTCCACAGCGACTGCACTAGTCTGCATTCCCACCAACAGTGCAAAAGGGTTCCCCTTTCTCCACATCCTCACCAGCACTTGTTTGTTGATTTATTGATGATAGCCATTCTGACAGATGTGTGATGGTATCTCATTGTGCTTTTAATTTGCATCTTTTCATATGTCTGTTGGTCATCTGTATGTCCTCTTTGGAGAAGTGTCTATTCAGGTCATTTGCCCATTTTTTAATTGGGTTGTTTGTTTTTTTGGTATTGAGTTTTGTAAGTTCTTTATAAATTTTGGATATTAACCCTTATCAGAGGTATTGGCAAATATGTTCTCCCATTCTGTGGGTTGTCTTTTATTTTGCTGATGATTTTCCTTGCTGTGCAAAAACTTTTCAGTTTGATATAGTCCCATTTATGTATTTTTTTTTCTTTTGTTTTCCTTGCCTGGGGAGATACATGCGATAAAACATTGCTATGAGCAATGTCCGAGATTTTGCTGCCTACCTTTTCTTCTACAATTTTAATGGTTTCAAGCACATAAAATGGGTTAAAGATAGTTTATTCAATAAATGGTGTTGGGAAAATTGGACAGATACATGCAGAAAAATGAAACTAGACCACCTTCTTATACCAGAAACAAGAATAAATTAAAAATGGATCATAGACTTAAATGTTAGATCTGAAACCATAAAAATTGTAGAAGAAAACAATTTGCTTCTTGATTGTGTCATAACTATGCTGAGGGCCATTCATTTACAAATTTCAGGTTTGAGTTGAGTTTAACTGATTAGCCACTAAAGACTTGGTGACAGTGTAGAAGCTGTGACATCTTTCAGACCTAAAGGCTCACCTCACAGGTACCCCTGATCCTGATGACAAATGTTATTTGGAACATGTAGCACACAAACATAGTAGTCGCTAGCTTTTCTTGCCATTTTATTTTATTTTTATTTTTATTTTTTAAAAGATTTTATTTATTTTTAGAGCGATGGGAAGGGAGGGAGAAAGCGAGGGAGAGAAACACTGATGTGTGGGAGAGATACACTGACTGGTTGCCTCTCGCACACCGCCAACCAGGGACCTGGCCTGCAACCCAGGCATGTGCCCTGACTAGGAATTGAAATGGTGACCCTTTGGTTCATAGGTCGGCACTCAATCCACTGAGCCATACCAGCCAGGACTCTTGACATTTTAGTCATTCTAATTTCATCTATTAGATTCTTTGTAATAGTGCTTAGTATTTTCATAGTACTCTTCCCCTTTATTTTTAGGAGCACCCTCTGGACAAAATGCCGAGACACTTGGACTTCATGTCTCCAAAGTTCTTCTATGTTTTCCTAACGACTTCAGTTATATCAGAAGCATTATTATTATTTTTTCTTCAACTTCCTTCATTGTTCTTACCAAAATAGAGGTTCTGTCTACTTACTGTTTTACGGGAGTTTAAGGCTAAAGGGGGATGCACAGGTAAGCTGTTCCAAGCAGAAGAAAGGATGCACATGAACGTCAGGAAGTTTAAAGGAGCAAGGCCTTTGATGTTGTTGAAGAACGATGTGCAAAGGCAGGAGAAACGAGCAGGAAGCGGGGCAAGAGAGGGGGCAGGGACCAGTTCTGAGGTGGGGGTGGAAGGATGAGTTCGAAAGCTGCCTAGTTCACACCCTCGGGAGGTTTCTCCTCTGCCTTTTTATGACAAGACATGGCTTTGTGTCTTTCGCTGCCTTTTTTTTCCCCTCTATTCATAAGCCAGTCTAAAAGATACAAAATCTTCCTTCATTTTGGTAGAACTCTCAGCTTGCTGTGGGAGTCAGAGTTGAAAGACAGCGATAGAGGTGACCTCAGCAGCCAAAGTCCTTCTCCTGTCCCCAGGGACAGTTCCACTGCCATCAGCCTTTCAGCAAGTTTAGCTGTGATGAGTTAGCTGTTGACACAGTATGTGTGGGGGTGAGGGAGAATATTACAATACAGAAGATTTGAATTTATCTGCCAAGTGGAAGATTCTTTTTTTTAACTTTTAATTTTTTTGTTGTTCTATTACAATTGTCCCAATTCCCCCCATCCCACCCACCCTCCTGTGGCTCTCCACTGCCCCCACCTACTTCCTGCTCCCATAGCCAATCCCCACCCTGTTGTCCATGTCCATGGGTCACTTACACTTGTCCTTTAACTAGGCCCTTCCCCTTCTATCCTTCCTTATTCCCAGCCCCCCACCCCGCCCTGTCCCTATCAGTTTGTTCCTTCTTTCCATTCCTCTGGGTCTGTTTTGCTCGTTTGATTGTTTTGTTCATTAGGCGCCTGTTATAGGTGAGATCATATGGTATTTGTCGTTCGCGGTCTGGCTTATTTCACTTAAGATCATGCTCTCCAGTTCCATCCATGCTGTCGTGAAAGGTAGGAGTTCCTTTCTTTCTGCTGCGCAGTGTTCCATTCTGTAAACGTACCACAGTTTTTGGATCCACTCATTTACCAATGGGCACCTAAGCTGTTTCCAGCACTTCTGCCAAATGGAAGATTCTTTTTAAAAAATTTTTAAAAAGATTTTATTTCTTTATTTGTAGAGAAAGGGAAAGAAACATCAATGTGTGGTTGCCTCTCTAGTGCCCCCCTACTGGGGGTCTGCAACCCAGGCATGTGCCTGACTGGGGAATTGAATCTTTTGGTTCACAGGCCGGCGCTTGATCCACTGAGCTACACCAGCCAGGTCACCAAGTGGAAGATTCTTATAGAGAGAAGGAAGCTGGAGACAGGAGAGTCCTATTAAAAGGGTAAGACCCTGCCCAAGGCATCACCCCGATCCCCCAATTAAGACACCTACGGCCATTGCAGCACAACTTACAATAGCCAAGATATAAAAGCTACTTGGGTATCTGTTGATAGATGAATTATGAAGAAGATTATATATGATGTAATATTCTTCCACCATAAAAAAGAATGAAAATTTGCCCTTTGCAACAACATGGATGGACCTAGGAGGTGTAATGCTAAGTGAAACAACTTAGGCAGAGAAAAGACAAATACTGCATAATTTTACCTGTATGTGGAATGTAACCACAAAATAATTGAACAAGCAAAACAAAACAGAAACAAACTCATAGATAAAAAAGACAAACTGATCATTGCCAGATAGGAGGTAGGTTTAAAGGGTTGGGTAAAAAAGGTGGAGGGGATTAAGAGGTATAAGTTACTAGTTACAAAATTAGATACAGGGGTTTAATGTACAGCATACAGAATATAGTCTATACTATCATAATAACTATGTATGGTGCCAGGTGGGTACTAGACTTACCATGGTGACCACTTGGCAGGATATATAATTGTCCAACCATATGTCGTACACCTGAAAGTAATATAATATTGTATGTCAACTATAATTTAAAAATAAATTTTAAATATCCATTCGATTAAGAAAAAGACATCTAACTTCACATTCCATCACACAGCAATTGATCTCTTGCCCATATCAATAATTTTACTTTTACTACTACTACTATTTGGGTGACTTTCCCGGGTTTGTGGAGATTATGGGGTGGGAGGTTAAATTTCTCCAGCTACTCCTTGATGTCCTCATTGAATTTTTTTATCATCTGCTAAAGACTTTGGGCCCATCTCCTCTCTGGTCTGACACTGCAATCATCACTGTTTATGTGGATGTACCATGAAATTCCTTAATGTGTTAGTTCCTTGACACCCTGACCTCCAGTGACCTTCTTATTCATTCCCCAGCCATCCCCTTTCATGGTCATGCATTTGCCTTCAAGACTCTGGGCCACCAAGCTCTTGACTACATCCTCATCAACACCTGGCAGGTGCCTGCCTCCCCTTCACTTTCTTTGCTCAGTCTTGCTGAATATCTTTTAGTTCCTTGAAGTTACATTGCTTCCCAGCTCAAGGAAACATGAGGGAACACATATATTCTCTCTCTGCATGAAACACTTCCTTGTTCCAACACTAAGACCCCAGCTACTTAGCTAGCTTCTGCTTACTTATTCATTGTTTTTGCTTAAGCAATGCTCCCTTGGGAAAGTCTTCACTGACCTAAATGATAAAATGAAGGCTCCCTATTTTACATTCTCAAGACATTGGACATTTTTCCATTGTAGAGTATCTCACAACTTCAATGAATTACTTCAATGGCATAGTGGCTGGTATATGGTATACTTAGCCAATATTCATTGAATGAACAAATGAGGCAATGAATCAATGGAGAATCTGAAGTTACAGAAGAAAGAGAAAACTCATAATTTTTTAACATTAACACAATCCATTAACTCCATTCAGATTTCACTAGTTCTACAGGCACTGATTTCTGTGTGTATATGTTTAGTTCTGCGCAATTTTATCACATGTATATAGATTTATGTGGCCACTGCCACAGTCAAGATACAAAATAGTTCTATCACAGGGATCCCCCATGTCATCCTTTCACAGTTGTTTTCCCCCCTTTCTTACTCCTTTCTAACCATTAGTCACCACTAATCTGTTTTCCATCTCTGTTATTTTGTCGAGAATGCTATATTAATGGAATCATATAGTATGCATACTTTTGAGACTCGCTTTTTTCACATAGCATAGTGAGATTCATCCAAGTTCCTATGTTTATCAGTAGTTTATTTATTTTATTGCTGAGTAGTATTCCATGTATAGATGTAGCACAATTTAACTTGTTCATCTGTTGGAGGCAATTTGGGTTGTTTCTGGGTTTCGGCTATTACAAAAGAGGCTGAACATTCATGAACAGGTTTGGCGTGAGCCTAAGTTTTAATCTCTCTGGATAACTGCCTAATGGTGAAATTGCTTAGTCGTATGGTAAACTCATATTTAATTTTTTGAGGAACTACTTTATTGCAGATATACCTATGCTCAATATTTTGCTTAATCTTGCTAGTATTTGCACTCTGTAAAAAACACCCTGGCTGGTGTAGCTCAGTGGATTGAGCACTGGCCTGCAAACGGAAGGGCCGCCCGTGCGATTTCCCTCTCTATTTCCCCCTTTCACCTGTTGGAAGTTATGCTTTTACATTGGTAATAAATAGGTTTAAAAGTTTTATATTATATTACAAATCGCCCCAGATGTTGACATCATTCAGGAAGGATAAATCAAGAAGCAAAAGACTGGTGAAGTGAAAAGAGGCAGGGTACTTTGTCAGTAACAGGGCACATGCCTGGGTTGCAGGCCAGGTCCCCAGTAGGGGGTGCAGGCAAGAGGTAATCACACATTGATGTCTCTCTCCTTCTCTCTCTCTTCCCCTCTCTCTAAAAATAAATAAATAAAATTTAAAAATATTGCATTGTCTGTAGTCTTCTGGGACTTACTTTTCCACTCAACATTAGATTCCCAACATTTCTCCATGCTCTTGCATGTAACTGTAAATCATTCATTTCCATTACTATATAAATATTCTATTTTGTGACTGTGTCTGTCATATTATCCAATTAATGGTGGAACAAGTTGCATTATTTTGTGAACAAAATGCATCATTTTATGAATAAGGTATTTATTTGCAAGAGTTTCTTTGGGCATATTCCTAGAAATGGGGTTGCTGAGTGTTTAGGGATTTGAGTGGTCAGCTTTCAGATGAAAAGCTAGAGTAATTTCCTAGGGCTGCTGTAACAAATGACCATGAATTTACTGGCTTAAAGCAACAGTTTTGGAGGCCAAATGTCTGAAATCAAGGTGTCAGCGAGTTGGTTTCTTCTAGAAGCTCTGAGGAGAAACATCAGTTCCATGCCTCTCTTCCAACTTCTGGTGGTTGCCAGCAGCCCCTGGTGTGCTTTGGCTCGTAGACTCATCGCCCTGATCTCTGCCTGCATCTTCACCTGGTGTTCTGCTCTGTGAGTGTCGGGATTTTTTTACAGAACAAAGAGGCGGTGGAAAGGGAGTGATCCAGAAACAGGTAAGTGGTGACAGAGTAGGACACTTTGCACAGCGTACCATGGTTTATAAAATGTTCCCCTTGTATCAAATGACCCTCAAATCCATGTCATGTACTAGGCATTATCTTGATTTCTATGATTGAGAGCTAGAACATTTCCAGCGCTGGGGTTGAATCCTAGGTTGTCAGAGCCTAAATCTGAATTTTTTCCCAAGACCTGAGTTGGATAACTTCCATGCACATGAAACATAGGCCTGTCCTTCTGCATTATCATCTGGGTGTTTTGATGCCTAAAATATCTGGTAATATTAACTGTATGAAATGGACGATGCTGATTTTTCCCCTTGGGTTACACAACCAATAGTCTTTTGACTCTGTTTGCTGACAATTCTGAAAGCAACTATGCTCTCTTCAGTTTAAATTGAAAATGGCAGGGGCTTGAAACTGAGACCATACCAGGGATAACACAGAGCTTTAGAGAGCCGAGTTTTCCTGCTGGAGGGTCTTGCTTTTCTCAGATTTTCCATGGATGGCACTTCTAAATTTATCTCATAGCTGTTGCCAAATGCGTGATTCATCTTGAACTCCCCGAATTTTGTAGCCAGGTAGGTGAGGAACAAACCCAGTTGCCAATCTTGAAGAATTTCTCAAGTTTCCACCAAAACAACACCAGTCTCTAAGTGATCAGATTCCACTGCGCGCTGAATTTCTGCCACTACGACTTAGACTATGTTATTTTTTAACACCTTTTTTGCATAATATTGTAGACTACAGCACACAATTTCAAATATTCAAACTTCAAATGAAGCTAACAAAATATTCAGACACTTGCGAAGTCTTTATAGAAAAGTCTCTCTGGTTTCTTCTGCTTTAGAGATATGTAACAGTCTATTATCATGATGTAACACCAGAAGTATTAGGAGATTTTTCCTCTCTAAATTTGGGTCTAGGCAGTTAGTGCTTTGAAACAGAAGGAATAATTGGAAAGGATACTCTGTTTACTTACTTTTACTTGACAGAAAGCAGAGCAGCATTATTCACGGTGGCCAAGACATGGAAACAACTGCAGTGCCCTTTGGTAGATGATTGGATGAAGATGTGGCACATTTTTATGATGAGATACTACTCAGCCATCAGAAAAGATAAAATACTGCCATTTGCAACAACGTGGTTGGATCTTAAGAATATCACGCTAAGCAACATAAGTCACAACCGTAGGATTTCACTCATATGTGGGTTATAACCCTGAAGACAACAATGAACAAACAAGAAAAATAAACTCATAAACACAGACAATAGGATGGTGGTTACCAAGCAAAATGGGTGGAGGAGGGTAGAAAAGGGCAAAAGGGGTCAAATATATGGTTATGGAAGAAGGTTTGACTTTGGATGTTGGGCACATGGTATAATATACAGATGATGTATCACAGAAACGTACACTTCAAACCTATATAATCTTATTAACCAATGTCACCCAATAAGTTTAATTAAATAATAAATAAAATAACTACACTAGGGTTAATAAACAATTGTAAATTTAGTAAATGCCAAAAAAAAAGAAGGCAGAGAAACTTCTGTTAATAGAACCTATGAGGTGTTCTTTTAAGAACAACTAAAATTTATAGATTATTAACCATGGTGTCACATAGCCTGCAGTCCAGGGGCAGGTTCTTTCCCTCCCTCTTTTGTTCCCTAATCTAGTGGTCCCCAACCTTTTTGGCACCAGGGGCCGGTTTTGTGGAAGACAACTTTTCCATGGACTGCGGGGGCAGGGCGGAGCAGTGCCTTTATAGCCTGCCACCAGATGCAGCTTAATTGTCACTTGCCACTCACTGATAGGGTTTTGACATGAGTCTGCAAACCATTGATTTATTATGGCCTCTGTGCAGTCGAACCTCTCCACTAACAATAATCTGTATTAGCTCCCCAGCACTAGCATCGCCACCTCAGCTCCACCTCAGATCGTCAGGCACTAGATTTTCATAAGGAGCATGCAGCCTAGATCCCTTATGGGTGCCGATCACAGCAGGGTTCACGTACCTATGAGAATCTAAGATTAGTTGTCACTGATCTTACAGGAGGTGGAGCTCAGACGATAAAATGAGCAATGGGGAGCCGCTGTAAATACGAATGAAGCTTCGCTGGCTTGCCCACTACTCACCTCCTGCTGTGTGGTCCAGTTTCTAACGGGCCACAAACTGGTACTGGCCCACGGTCTGGGGGGTGGGGACCCCTGCTCTAATCTCTTGTGTTGATTTTCTTTATCTTAGTACTTCTACATTTTTATTTCAATGGGGTTTGAAAGGGATAGAAAGCCACAGCTTGTGCCTAAGTTCACCTTAAAGCTGAAGTTTATCTTTTTATACATTTAAATAATATATTTATACTTTTATTTGTGGTCTCATCAATGTAGTGAGTATTTCAAGCCTTCTCTATATAAACGGGACATTGGTACACCTACCCTCCTGAATTTGCCCCTCTATGTCCCCCTTTTACCTGCTGGAAGTGATGCCTTTACACTGGTAATATATAGGTTTAAAAGTTATATTATATTACAAGTCTCCCCAGATGTTGACATCATTCAGGAAGGATAAATCAAGAAGCAAAAGACTGGTGAAGTGAAAAGAGGCAGGACTCTTTGTCAGTGACCTCGAGCTGTTTCTTCCACATGCTTCTGTTTGCCGTTTCTTTTGCCTGTTGCCTGGTGAGTTTTGATTCACCTGTCAGGTCTGAGCTGAACTGCGTTTCTTCAAAATGGCCATTTCTAACATCAAGTCTTAATTTTGACCCCACTCTCATAGTAACCTCTTTTCTCCTAGAGCACAGGCGGCATGCGTTATAATTATGTGTTTGTTTTATCTCTGTCCCATCCACTAAACCGTAAACTCCACAGGAACAGAGATTCTGCCTTTTTTGTTCTTCACTGTAAACATAGTGCCTACCTTAGTGTCTGGCACGCAACAAATATGTAATGAATGAGTTAATTGAATGCTTTTAAACTGAGACTTGACATATTAATGGGACTTAGCTGGGCAAGGGGTTGTGGTCGAGAACATTCCAGTTGCTGTACTAATGTTTATTGGCCATTGTACCACAGCCACAGTTTGGGAAGAATGGCCTCTGTTCCCAGCACACTCTAAGCCATATTAGTAATCCCACACCCCCGGTCTCACATAGCACACCTCTGGTGATGAGTATTTGTAGCGAGTCCATGACGTAAAGTGGCCCAATCAAATCGAAAGGAAGTTTTGTTTCATAGTTGGGGAAGGGTATCTACCCTTTCTTTGGCTGGATGTGAAAGAGGAACCGTGTTGCCACATCATACAGACAGTCATCTCATATCTTTCCATGTTTAAAGAATTTTTTCATGTGCAATATAAATGTATTCAGGGACATTTTCCTCATTGATTTTGGTGGTAGAGAAATTTCAGCTATTGACAATACTCTGTGCACAACTCTTTTAAAAAATTATTTGAAACTATAGCTGACATATAAGGTTTTTGCAGTTTCGGGTGTGCAATGCAGTGATTCGACATTTATATGCCTTACAAAGTGATCGCCACAGTAAGTCTAGTGACTTGCGTGACTCTTACAGTGATTTTCTCAAGTGAGGTGGTGGCAAAGGTCCCTTGGAGATGAGAGACCTGATTTCTAAAAGAGCATCTTGGATGTTGAAATCCCCCAAGAAGATGGCAGGGGGCAGACACGGTACAAAGATTTCAAGGACCAATGACCCAGGTTGGCCCTGAAGAATGCAACAGTAATGGAAAGATCACCGGATCCAAAGTCCAGAGAGCCTATTTCTCCTCTCATCTTGGTCGCTAACTGTCCAAGGAACTTCAGGCAAGTAGCTTAAAGCCTCCAGGTTTTAATTTCCTCACAGAACATGAGAGAATTATCTTAGAGATCAGTGTGATCTCTAAGATTCCTTCCAGGTATAAAGGAGTTCCTATTGTGTGATTTCATTCTGCCAGTCGGCCGGGGCTTGACTCAATCACACTCTTCTCTCAAGTGCCGGGGGTACTGAGAAATAGATGTAGGAATGAGAAACTAAGGTAACAGCTGATTGTCGGGAAAGCTGGACTGGACAATGTGGCTTGGACCCGGGACCAAGAGACCTTTCTCAGTCCTTGTGCCTTGCGTTGCATTTACCAACTCGGTCCTGGCGAAGCCACTGGATAAGCACCAGCCTTTACCTGCAGAGATGGCCCCTTCCTCAGCAGGCTTTGGAGTGGAGAAGAGGGGAGCAGAGGGAGGTGCAGGGAGGCCATCTCCCTCTAGAGAGAGAGAGAGGCCACGTGTGGGCCGTGGTTGCCGACACGTGGCCCCTGGCTCATAGGGGCTGGTCTGCTCACTAGTTTTGGTCACTCTTCCTCCTTAGGGAGAGTGGATGCAGGACAGAAAGGTGAAAGATTTCTTTCCAACACCACCAATTTAGTGGAAGAGTCTTTTTTATCACATGAAGCAGGAACTTGGGGGAAAGAAGAAAATGTTTCTTCCTTTATGATGTACGGAGTAACAACCCAAAAGCAACAGTTTTAAGTTAAATGTATCTAAAATTTTGTATAAAATATATGGAGAGATATAAAGGGCTAACATAAAAAAATTTCCCTGCATGATGACAGAGTTCCAAAAACATTTTTCCATAGTTTTCCAAATGTTCCATTTGTAACTTGGAATCACGCCACCATTATGAGGTTTCTAAGCAACATAACAGGAGACAGTAAACAGGGCTTGTGTCATTTTAAAATAAAATAAACAGACCTCCTGTCACCTCAGCTCTACCCAGGTCAGTTAAGGTGTCGTTCTATTTAAGATGACCAAATTGGGTGCTGTCAGCAATGACAACAAGCGTGATAAAAGCCAGGCTGCAAGCCAGTGCGGAACAGGCAACGTGAGTGCGCGGCCGTAGCTTTCTGGCCACCACCTCTCTTGCACAGTATCCTGTGAAGCCAGCATCTTTGCTACTTTTGGTTCTGGAGCCTTAGTAGGGGGACCCTGGAATGCAGCTAGCCAAATGGACTCTAAACCCTAGAACAAGAGCAGCCAGCTCTGAACACTGGGGATGCCACACAGGCCCTGACCTGCTCACAGAAGTAGGCAGGCGCCTTCTGGAAGACAATGGAGGGATGTCAGCAAAGTCCTGTTTTCCCTTCAAACTTCCTCTCTATTGACATTTAGAAAAGTCCACCAGCAGACGCTTATGTGGAGGAGCCGAAGGGAGGTTAAAACATGTAAGGTACCTATTATATAATACTCCTTATATAAAAAGGAATTTAATTTTATTATAAGGAAATTAATACTGAGGCAGGAAAACAGGCTGACTGAGTCTAATGATTTTATAAAGCATTTTCAGCTTTTTATATAAAGTTATATATATTGTATTCTCTAGCTAATGCTGAGTGAACCACAATATTCTATTCTTTAAGCACTTCAGCTAATTGTGTTTTTTTCCTCAAAAAAATTGGCAGCTTCCCCGAGTACCAGGAGGGGACCATGCATCGACTTTAGTAAAGGAGAATTATTTATACTTGGGTTCTGAAATCAATTCATTACCATCTGTTGGCAATATTTCTTTTACTCAACTTGGCACTGTTGCAATGCATGCAAAATGTCTTCACTTCTAGGACGCAGGAAAGTCTCAGGAGACTAAACAGCAGGCCGCAGAAGGAAAATTGGTGGTGTTGAATTTCAATGTGTCACTTAATTTTCTGAGTTATTTAATGTCATCTCTCTAACAGGCAAATCATCATCAAATTTCTTTGTTTCAGTTCAGCTTGTACTCTCCTCAATTCAATTATCTTATAGTCACATGGAGTCCCACTCCCAGACCAGTCCCTGCTGCAGTATTTAATTAACAAGGTCATTGTCAAGAAATGTCCCAGCTGGGCTGCAGCATTTTCTGTTAGATTCTAAGTTCCCTGGAGAACACAGGTTGGGTTTGAACCCAGCATTTGCAGTTGACTTCTGACTCTTTTTATTTTGACAGCTTTTACATTTACTTATTTAAATCTGCTTTAGGAAAACAGAAAGAGATCCTATAGCCACTGACAGAAATTGCAGAGGCTTAATATACTGAGATAGCATGTTTGCCTCCTGAATTTTCCCTTCTCCTGGATATGCTAAGATTACCTGGACCTACTGGGTGTCCTTCCTGGGTGAGGAAAGCATAGCACTAGAAGCCTTTCCTGTATTTCACAAAAATGCAGGCCCATTAATCAGATGATGCTGGGTGACCAGAGGGAGGGAAGAGAGAGAGAAGCTTCTGAAGAGAGCGAAGGAGAGACACACAGGAGAAATTACTGGGGACTGAGAAGGGATGAGGGTTGGGGTCCTGCACATTCCTCTCTGCCCAGCTGTGAGATGGAGCTGTAAAGGGGATTGGTACCTGCCTTCCAAGAGGTGGTCCTGGGAAGTGACCCCACACGGGGATGGTTGTATGGTGTACCCAGGGTGGCAGACTGCAGGTGGTAAACATTTACCAATGTTTAAACACTCCACACTGTCATGACACGTTGTGAAAAAGGTAAAAAAAGGAGTGGGATCTTCTTGCAGGTCCCTTTTTACTCCGGACCCTGGCTCTTATCCCCGACTCTCCTCCCATTCTATGGAGAACCTTCCACTAACTGAAGATATCTTACTCTACCTTGAAGGCCAAGTTCAAATGTTACCTTCTCTGCTAAGTCTGTTCCATTCACTCTGGCCCACTTATTCTGCTCATCATCAGAACTTACAGATGGCCCCACACAGAGAAGCTCTTGATGACCCACTGCCTTAAAGTCTTCTCTCATTCATTCAGTCCACAGCTGTTGAATTCATGTTGTGTGTGCCGGGCTCTGTTCTAGGCACTAGGGAGAGTACTGTGTGCAAAGGCGGACCCTGCCCTCAAAGGGCTTACATCCTAGCAGGGAAGAGACAGAATCACAGCGTTTTTTCTTTAACGTGTGCCAGGCTCTGGTCCCAATCTAATTATATGTCATGAGAAAGGAATAGTCACAAAACACTGGCATGGACACAGCTCTCATTCCACAGTTCAAGGAGAAGTGGTACATCACAAAGTCCCTAGAATACACCGGAATATCTGGGCTCACTAGGTCTTTAAAAAGAATAATCTACAGATGTCAGGTGGGATCCTATAAACCCCAATCTCAGGCATGGCGAGATCTCATATTTTTTTCCACTCTAAAACTTGTATTTCGTTGCTATTATTGGTAAAGACACCTGCATGGAAATATTGACTGTTAGTGTACTTCCTCTGACCATAGAGTTTAGAGTCCTCCGACAGCTTAATGAGAGGGCTGTTGGTGATTCCCAAGGTGCTTGATGTACAAGGAGTGTCTCTCCTGCTCCAGCCTGAATGTGTCCAATTGATTAAATGAATTTTTTTTATACTCAGGAGTCAGGAGTTGGCAGATGCATTTATAGCTAAATCTCTTCCCAGGCTTAAGTGAGACATCAGTTTGAAAATTTGGCTTCCCTGCCAATAGAAAGATAAAACATGGAAGTAAAGCAACTTAAGAGTGGGTGGTCTTTTTCCAAATTACTGGCATTGTCAAAAATTATTCCCCCACAATACTGAAGCCAAATACGTCCCTAGAGAAAGGGGTCTTGGGTCCACATGGAACAGTGAAGATAGAGCAAGAGATTGATGGTTTCTAAGAAAAGCAATGATCTTATGCTTGGTGTTAGAATCCTTTGGTTAGAACGTTACATCTGAACTACTCTTCCTGTTGATGATTAACATTTTGTGAGGCAGTGATCTCAACCATGGAATTAAGAAGTGTCTGATTTATTTCTCTTCCAATGGTGTGTCAAGAGTAAGGAGAAGTCTAGAAGAAGCAGGATAGTGAAAAAGAGATATTTGTAATCATTAAGATGGTAAAGAAAGAAGTATGACTCTCAAACAGACCCTAGAGGAATACCAGATGTTATTAGCAATTGAAAGAAAACCTGGCTGGATATGCATGCGAAGTTAGATCTATTCTTGCCAATGCCACCCTTGGCGACTGAGGTTTCAAAGGATGAAATGAGGGCTTTCAAAGCTTTGCTTGCAAGTTGGCATGCAGTGTTTTGTTTTTAAAAAGCGGGGGTGGGGCGGGGAACTAATGCATAACAACACTCTTTCCCTTCGTGCCTGCACTTTATGTTACAGAAAGTTTTCTACTGAGGAAATAAACTAGGTTTGACTTCCCATTCTAAAAACAAGTCAGTTGTTTGAGGATAGGTACAAAACACAAGATTTTTATCCTCTTTTGGAAAGCTGACCCAGGACAAACTACGTCCTTCAGTCATAATGACACACCAGATAAAAGGACCCTAGAAAAATAACAAGGACAATTGCCTTATGTTAATTTTATTTATTAAGTGATGTTTTCTGGCCACATTTTGGGGTCCTCAAGCTTCCATTTGCTATATGATGATTAAGCCCCATTAGAGAAGTCATGGGACCCCCCATTTTTTTAGTGCCAACCTGTCAGGTGCTCTTAGTTTTTCTCTGTGATGTGATTATTTGACTTGTATATGTGACATGAGTTACATATACAAGTTACAGAGTTTTGTTTCTGAAGTTAGAGATATATTTGAAAATTTTGTCCCTTGATTGGGACAAAAACAGAGGGAGGCTGTCCTGGTTGCTGTTTAAGTAGGACGAGCGATGGGGCCGACACGGTGGATTGAGCAGAGCCCAGGAAATGCAGCTTTTTGGGACCGCGCCGTCCCTGTCCTGGCATAACAACACTAGGGTTTCCTGGGGGGGCTGGTCGTTCCTCCACCTCTGCGGGGTGATAAGGTGATTTCATGATCTTCGTAGGTTTCCCACAGATGCTATGCCTCTTTCAGCCAAAAGCCGTAACGTAAGTTTACGGTGCTAATAACTGAGAACTAATTTCCAAAAATTGAACTAGACAATAAAAATTAGAACAAGAACAGTCGATAATAACTAAAAACAATATGAGCCACAGAGCACAGAGATAAATTAAGTTTTCCGAATAGTATTTGGAGACCTAAAGTACAAAACAAACACACTTGGTTTGCTTGGGAAAGAAGAAGAGTGAAAAGAAAATTTTGCATCGCTACTACTTCTTGTTACCAGGAAACGCTGGATCTCAGCCATCTTGGGACTGCTAACACCCCACAGATAAGTGAATTCCAAGACAGCCTGCTCAGGAGCAGAACTTACCGTCTCCAAACCGCACTGTAAACCACTCATTCCTGTGCGCTGCCATGTTCACAGCAGCAGAGGATTCACTAATAAAATAACCAGCTGGGTAAACAATCCAGTCCAGTTGCAAAAACTACATGGTTGTTGTCTGGAAAGGGCACGGGCTTGAATCTTATGGAATCAAGGGCCTCCGTGTTCTTTAGCTCTTATATACACGTTAAGGATGACCATGGCTTGAAAACTCTCTGAGAGAACCAAAAAGATCATGCGAACTAAAGAGTGCCATTTTCTATCCTACAACACAAGGGAAAGTCCCACAGCATTATAGTGTGTGTGAGATAATCTACTTAGTTTGTATATGAGGGGGGAACCCCTGCAAAAAAGAAACGAAACAAAATAAAACAAAAAACCCAAAACGGAATTTGCTTATAAAAAAATTGTGCATTTATTCTTGCATGTTTAAACTTCGGTCACCTTCAAAGTACTCTCCATTTGATGCAATATGCCTGTTGGGATGTTTTTTTCCACTGCTCAAAACGGTTTTTGAACTTGCCAATTTTGATGCCTTTTAGTGCTTTGGCCGTTTTTTGTTTTACCTCTTCCTTATCAGGAAAACGTTTTCCTTTGAGGACTTTTTTCATCCCAGGAAACAAGAAAAGTCAATAGGGGCAAGACTGGGTGGATAGGGAGGGTGGAGCACAGAGGTCATGCTGTTTTTGGTCAAAAACTGCTGAACACTCAGTGCAGGGTGGGCAGGTGTGCTCATAAATCACTCATCATGAAATGGGCAAATGCGTCGAAAGAGTCTCAAAAAAAAAATTCACTGAAGCTGAACGCAGCCTCTCACAACAACTCCAGCTGGTACACTGATACAGATCGGTTCCTGGAACACTCACCTAGCAGGGGAAGCCTGTACTATAAGGGGTCCGCCTGCCAGAAGATAATTCTGTCTTTTTTGGGTCCCCCTTTGTATGAGACTGTGCTTCCCTATCTTGTGGTTTGGCCCTCAGTTTTAAAGTATAACTGAAATAAAACTGTATATACCATTTTAATAACTATAGGCAATATGCTTTGTTATAAATGTTGATAAAAACAAGACCATAACATACCATAATATGATGCCTAAGTTTCCATATGGTTGGAATACATTAAGAACAGGAACTAGAGGAACTTGCTGCAATACCATTTCTTTCCAGAAGAAGCATGGATTAAGGGAGGTGGAGGTAGCCCCAGAAGTGACTGGTACTGGGTATACCAATATTGTTTTGCCTTTTGGGATAACCTCCATCTGTCTAAATTCTAGACTCCCAGGAGTGTAAAACAAAGATGCTTATTTTAGTATCCCTCTGTGTTCCAAACAAAGCTACTGTGGACTGACTTACTCATGCCAATGGGACAGGACAGAACTATTATCTAACATTCAGAACATGATTAAGATCTGCTAATTAGTCCATAAAAATGCTCAGTGAAATGAGGTTTCTGCTGAACTGGATGCAAGCACATGCAACGTCAACATGCTGCTGGGACAAGCTTCATGTGTATAAATGGAACAAACAGAAGATTTAAGACTTTTTTTTTTTTTAGTTAAATCGCCTGAGAGTGCTTCAGGTATGCATTCAGGTACTTTGATGGCTGCTTGCAGTTCTTTCTTTCAGTGAACCAAATTTTTATTTAGGATAAGCCAGAGGTTTGTTTGCTTCTGTTTGTTGCCTCTGGCTTTAAATTTACAGGTTCTCTGAAATGGCTCGGGGGCCACTTGGCTTGGGAGTAGGGATGAGTAAAGTTTTAGGGGAGAAACCCCTGCCTGATTTCAACCAGAGCAGATTTGCTCTTTTTCATATATTGGAGTTTCTTGTAAAGTCGTCCTGTGGAGAGGGGGGTAGATTTTCGCTGTTTAAAAATGTGCCTGAAAATAGTTTGTGGAGAACATTGTGCTTGAAGAACCTATGTAGCTAAAGCAAACAATCAAACCATCACTCTCAAAATGCGAGTTAGTATCTCTGAAAGCCTATGGAAATGAGACAAAGTAGGCAACGTGCGAACCAAGGGGTACAAAACTAGGTGGACCCGAATAAGGACAGCAGTGATACCCGGAAAGCAGCTCACAGGTGGGAAACCTTTCCCCACTGTACCGTGCAAGTCCACATGGAAGTCTTTGTTGTCTCCCAGATCACCTCTGCATTGAAACCGGCAATGATGCTCTTGTTTGCATGTCATCTCTGTCCAGGCGATCTGGACGTGCTTCACCTGAGATCAGCTCAAACTTAACATAGAACCTGAAGCGCTTCTTGTGGCTAAACTCACCATAGGTTTATGCTGGAATCCAATGGGTTCGACCTACAGATTACAACCAAGGTTTATTGCTTCTTGGAAAGATTTTAATATCAATGAGAAGAAATATCAATTTGTATGCTTTGTTCTCAGAATTAAAAAGAGTAAGTTTGGGATTGAAAGAAACACTTAAAAAATGGATTCCTACCTACAAATGGATTATCCCAGGGCAAAAAAGCAAGGCCACAATGTTTTTTAAAGTCAAAACTAAAGTAACATCTTTGTTCATTGGGAGATAAAAAGGTACATTCCCTTTTGATCTGCCCCTACAAAGAAGAATGTTAAGTGTTTTACAAACAGACTTGTCCAGTAAATTCCTTTATGGGAACACATCCTAAGAAACATTTAGAGATGAAAAAAAGATTTATGTACAAGAATGTTCTAGCTTTATTTATAATGATTAAAAATAGAAAACTACTTGAATATCCAGCAAAAGGAATTCAGTTAAGTAAATTATGACACATTCACATATTGGAATGTATATAACCCTTCAATGTCATACTTTTGAAGACAGATGATTTTAGGAAATTCTGATATGTTAAGTGAGTGTACATTAAATATTGCAATAAAGTTAATTTAGTGTGAATGTTAAGTAGATAGAATTTAATCCCTATATGTATAAAATATATAGATATAAGAATAAAAAGACAAGAAAATTTATCTAAATATTAATAGCATTTATCTCTGTATGTTCGAATTAATAATAATTTGAAATTTTTCCCCTCTGTACCCTCCTTTATTGCATAAATTCTTTATTAAGAGAATGCATTATTTTTAGAATCAGTCAAAAACCTCATTATGTAGCAAGGTACTTAGGCAAGCAGAAGTTGACATACTTTTTTCCTGTGAGAAAATATATGGGCAAAAGGAGCTTGGAATCACTAGGGAGGAGTTGGGTAATCTGCCTGAGAGCTCCCAGAGCATCAGGAGAAATAGAGACCCAGTTCTGAGTCCCTTCTTCTTGATTCAAATAACCGAAGCTGTTGGGTGGGCAGGACAGCTCTCACTATGACCCAATGACAGGGACGGGGAGCAAACACTTAACACAGAATCATTGCAAGGTTAAAAAAGCAGCAGCACAAAGTGGTTGTCAAAGACAACTGATGCCTGGCTCTGGTGGGGTGAAGACAGGCATCTGTCCTGCCTGACCAGGTAGTCTCTAGCTCTGGCCTGATGCTTTAGATCAAAAAGTGCATCTCAGGGACATTCCATAATATCCCCAAAGACGTCTCTGCTAAGGAGAGGCGTTCTTTAAGAAGGGAAGATGCAGACCCAAACTACTTAGCCAAAAACCTTAAAAGAAAATGTAAAACTTATTTTGTACCTCAAAGCTGGTAAAATGGGACTTAACAGTTGTCATTTTTAAAAAATAAAAGGATGAATTAGCTAAGAACACGTACAAGTAAGATGTTGAGATGAAGTTCTATAACATGAGATGAAATGGTATAATAAAAGTCAAGAATGATTAAGATTATTAAAAAACTCTCAATAATTAGAAAAATAAAATCACCAGATTAAAAATATAGGGATTCTGTAACAGTAATAGAATAATTAGCTTAAGAAATATTTCAGATAAATACTGTGAATGACTTTTTATGTATCCTTTGAGATTCCCTACCATACACAGCTGCTCGCAACTTGTTTAACTTAAAAATTTACCAGCTGTGTATCTGCATGTCCCAAATGCCGGTCTCCGTGATCACTTGTAATGGCTGTCGAAGACTCCACTTAACCTTCTGATGGGGGCGATCGAACTCGGGCATTGGGTTTACGATGCAGAACAGCATTCTGTCTGTAAATGAAAACTTTCCTCCACAGATGTTTTTCCTCTTCTTATAAAAACACAGCAACCGGGGCTGTACTCATATTCAGATTTGAGATAATTCTCATGAAGTAAAAGATAATTTTATGAAGGTCAGCAGGGCCCAGGCAGAAGAATATTCTGTTTTACTAGACTTGTCTCTCTATGGTAGATAGAACAGTTGAGCCAATTTTAGTCTGACCTACCCCTGAGTCTTAAAGGGGAATGTATACCAAAGAGGGATGCTGCCCCTCTTCCTTCTGACATAGTAGCCTTCAACTGGAATAAAAAGTCATCTGTTCCGGTAGACTGGGCCACTACAAGTGCTGTGAGCTCTGGATACACTGGGGCTGTCATGGTCAGCGTTACCTCTATCATAACCTGGATGAAACCCCGCCCAAGATTTTCCTTCCAGATCATTTTAAGTTGGAAAGCCTGTGGGCTTCCGTAGATGACCTATGACCCGGGAGAAGTAAAATACATCCATTCCGAAGAGAAACATATCTGAACCCATGAAAGTCTTTAATTAGGACAAGGGTGAGAAAGTTGGGGCTGGGGGAGGAGTTTTACTGGCAATAGCTATACTTTAATTTCGTTTTTACATCCAATAATTAGAACTAGTTTCCTTTTTAACAATATGGTGGTAAAAAGATCTTAAAACAACTGAACTATTCAAGGGGCCTAAAGAAAATTAAACAGGCTGGATGTGTCATAATTTATTTAGCCTATTTTTTAATAGGTAAACATTTAGTTTGTTTCTGGCTTTTTATGTGTGTATGTCTTGGCCTGCAAGCATCCTTGTACATAGATTTTGTCCCCTTTATTTGATTATACCCTTATAATAATTGCCTTAAAATGTAATTTCTGAGTAAGAATTTGTAAAACCTTAAAGTTTTTGATATACATTGTTAAGTTGTCCTTTGAAAAGACAATTTATATATCTACAAAAAGTATAGGAGAATGGTCATTTCCTTGATATTGTTCCCAACACTATGTATTAAATTAACATTTTAAAACATTGTCTAATGTGAAATGTGAAAAATGACACATCATCGTTTTGTTTTTAGATTTATCATGATCATCATCAGCAGTTCTTGTTGAGGATTCCTGTGGGGCCAATCACTATAATAATCATACATCTTATTTTCTTCTCAGGACAGTGCAATGGGGCAGGTCCTATTAGTTCATATATTCATTGGTCATTTATAATTTTTTTGGTGAATTTCTGTTCCTGTCATTTGCCTAGTGTTCTTAATGTAAAAGTGCACCTTGAAATCAGTCTTTCCTTATAATCTCCTTTTTTGGGGGAATGTCTTCATTGGTATCTTGTTATTAAAAATAAATTGATAAAATCAGAAAGTATTAAAAAAACCCTTTGAAACTGAATACGAACAGAAACAAATGAACCTCAATGTATACCAAAATGCTAACATAGCCACACAGAACAAAAATAATTAATCCAAGTAGAACTTAAATATAGTACTTGATGTTTATACCCTCAGTGGAATATATTTCAAAGACAAAAGGAACTATAAAAATTAAATTACTTAGTAGAATCTTTGTTAGTAGACATAGTAATTTTAAAATTATTTGTGCATGTTTTAGAATGGAGCAAATGAGGACAGATAAATAGAGATATTGATATTTTGGGGAAACAGGCTCTCACTGAGCAAGAAAGGTGACACCTAGAGTAGAACAAGGAGATGAAGGGTCCTGTGATATTTCATTGCAATTGGAAGTGTTAGTGTGAACTTATGATTTCATACATACTGGACTTGTCTCTCTAAGCAACCTCTGGATTTGTAAATGTACTCCAACCGGAAGCAGGTTGCACAAACTCTGTGGTACCCAAGAAACGTTTACTATCCAGTGCCCTGTAGATGTGGCAACAGGGCCCAAGGGCAAGGAATTAGCTCCCCCAGCTCCTGGGAGAAGATATTCATGCCCACCTCTTCAACACTCTTCATTTGTCTCTTTCAAGATTCCTAATAGACTAGTCTCATGAAGGACACGACAATTAAATTGATTGCCCACTTCCCCTAAAACTGAGAAGATTAAGAGACTAAGAAACCGTTAGGATGAATTCCATCATCTGTTGATCCCCTAGTTCCCTGTTCCCCTCCAACTCTGACTCTGCAAGAAGCTCACCCCCTGAGTTCATTCTTCATCACCTTGCCCTTACCTGGTAGAATGCTTTATTAAGACCTCTTTATGACACCAGCTAGAGGCAGTACCTGGTGGGGTTACATTTGCTGTTTACATGTTGGGCAATGCTATCAAATGGAATACAAGTAATTTTGGGGGAGATGGGCCCAGTAAACACTGGTGAGGGGGTGGAGAAATGAGGTTATGAAGTGAAGGAAGAACATAGAGAATGCATTTTCAAGCATGTAAATACAGTGGGCAACTGGGGCTTAATCCCACTGAGGATCCTGGGAGACAGTGTAGGGCCTATCTCAGAGTCACCCTCTCTTTTATTTTTTAATTCCACAATTAATTCCAGATAAGATACAGAAAACAAAATAGTGACAAAAAACAGAAAAGTAAAGCAGAATATAAAATTACTGTATTAGCTAAAATGCCCAGTTTTTAACAAAATATTACAGGATGTACAAAACAAATTGGAAAGAGTAACCTCTACTTCAGAAAACTGAGTAGACCTAGATGTGGGATTTAGCAGCCAAAAACATCAATGCAGCTGTTACAAATAGGTCCAAAAAGTTAAAGGAAATACGATTCAAAGATTCAGAGGAAAATTTGATAGCAAGATTCAATGAATAGGGGATCTAATTAAACAAAATATTAAAAAGATTCAGATGGAAATTTCCAAGTTGAAAAATGTAATAACAAAAATGAAAAATTGACCAGATAGACTCAATAGTAGATCTATAATGACAGGAAGAAGAATAAGAAGAAAGTAGATTAAAGAAAAATTAACAGACCCAGAGACTTATCAGAAAACCAATAAAGGATCAATATACGCACCGTGGTAGTTCCAGAGGCAAGGAAGAGAGAAAGTGGCAGAAGAGCCTATTTGAGGTGGAATTCTAGTTTCAGCTCTGACATGAAAAGATTAAAGTCATTACTTCCAGTTTTACAACATGAAAAAATTGAAGAAACTGAAAATCAATGACTTTTCTTAGACTCAGAGTCATCCTCTCTGAGGGGTGAGGAAACTGGAGGAGTTATTACCAGCTCTCCATGTATCATTGCTTGGTGGCTGCTTTCAGGGACACTCACTCTTTGACACTCTGCCTTACCCTGCCTGACAGTCTGCTCCCAGAGACAGATAAAAGCCCCCAGACTTTTACTACAGAGAGGAAGTTACTTGGTCAAGTACTGATAACGTCCATTCCAGGGTCATTCATGCTTCGATTTTTCAAGTCTGTGAGCTGACGAGTTTCCTAGTTTTGTTTAAGAATATTTGAGTTGGGTTTATATCACTTTTTGCCAACTGAATGCTGCCTAACCCATATAGCAGACATATATTGCATAACTCTATATATTACATCTGCAATGATACATAACCGCTACACGTCACTGTAAACTTATTGTGAGGAATACAAAGGTGAATAACACGCAGGACCCCTATCAAACATACTAATTACTATGATTAATAATAGTTTCCACTTAGTAATAGTTATACTTTGAATTTAGTAGCCATGTGGTACTAAAAATAGCTACATTTATTGAGTCCTTAATTTGAGCCAAGATTTTTAATTGTATTATTTTGTTTAATACGTATTTTATTTGGCAAGCAAAGGCTTAAGGCTGGCAATCAGCTGACGTTGAGGCAGGGAGATTACTCTGGATAATCAGGGTGGGCACGACACACTCACAAGGGTCCTAAAAGGACAGCAGAGGGAGGCTTGAAAGACCCTAAACTGCTGACTTTGAAGACAGAGGGAGAGTCAGGAGCCCAGGAAGGGAGACGGTCTCCATGAACCGGAAATGGCGAGGAAACAGATTATCCCCTTGCCCACGCCTTGGCTTTAGCTCAGTGAGAGCCTTTTTGAACTTATGACCCCCAGAATTGTAATCATAAATTTGTGCTGTAATAATTTGTTACAGCAGCCATAGGAAACTAATCCCTCTATAACAGAGGGGAGGGAGACTGTCTAGAGAATTAGCCTCTCCTAAGGTTCCGGAAAGAATTGTCATGTTGATATGAGATCATTTAGAAAGGTTCTATGTCCCCACTCAGACTCTGAAGGAGCATTGCCTAAGCACACCATGAACAAGGAAGATAAAGAGAAATTTTCATTTAAAGGTAGGCCTGCTTTCAGATGTCTATTTGAATGGAAGCTTAGCCTGATAAGCTCCAGTCTAATCTTGGGTAAAGACTTCCCTTGGGGTTGTTTCCTCCTCATTGTATAATAAATGTTTCTTGACAAATTACTAGATGCATTTTGCTTTTCAGTCTTTCATTGTGAATCTTAGAGTGTTTTTTTATTATTCATAGAGTACAATAAACATAAAAATGAATTTGATAGGTCCTACTTAACCCTGGTCCCTTTCTTTTTGAAATCCAATATTACAGTTTACCCTTGAACAACACAGGTGTTGGGCATTGACCCCCTAACTGCCATCACCTCTACCTGTCACCCCCTGCAGCAGTCAGAAATCCATATATGACTTTTGAATCCCTCAAAACTTAAGTTGTGCTTCAGCATCCACAGGGGATTAGTTTCAGGACCCTCCACAAACACCAAAATCTGTGGATGCTCACATCCCCTATATAAAATGGTTTAGACCAATGCGTGCAGTCTGTCCTCCTCATCCACGGACTCCCATCCACAAATAGAAAACAGTACAGGGATTTATTGGGGAAAAATTGCATATAAGTGGACCCACACCGTTTAAACCTATGTTGTTCAAGGGCTAACCATATTCTTTGCTTTAAACACAGAATAGCAAACAATATAATCCTATCAAAAAACTGGAAGAAAATTAAAGTCACCACTTTTATTGTTTTAACAGACATTGTGCTTTGAAGAATGTATCTTTGTCACTATGTTTATATTGGTGTGTTTGGTATTTTAAAGTATTTACTCAAATTGTTGTGTCGACTTTAATATGTATTTATTTGAGAAAGTGTCCCTAGTTGCTATGACTATGCCATGTCCAAAGTATAAGGATACCTTTTAGCTTGTACATCACACAATGAGAAAGTTGTCCTATAGTGCCGAGGCCTGTGCTGTTGAGGTCTGGCTCGGTTTCTATTGACAAAGATGGGTGGGGAGGAAGGTGTGACTTGAAGAAACAGCTATGTAAACATAAAGTATATCTTCAAAGAATTTCCCTAGGAATCAAAGCAGTCACTTGGCTGCCTTGTTTTAACGTTAGAGTCAGGCCTCATCAAGATAATGGTTATCTTCTCAGTAGGTAGTTACTATTTCCTCATAGGAACAGCACAGAAGAGAATGAGAATTAGAAAAAGAGACCTCAGGGTAGGCAATTCATCCAAATCCATCTGGACTGGGCCAATTAACTAATAATAACTATTTTTGAACCAATAGTAACCATTTCCCAAGAGTAAACTGTTTTGGACTTACCTGCCTCTAAATGTCAGCATATGAGTAATAAACAGTGATATTTGACAAAGTCCCCTCCTCTTAAATTAACTAACATCTTGGAAACATTTTTTCCCCCTGAATTTCCAGTTTCATGTCAGGATACAATTGTCATTCAATTTTCATTGTACCCTAAATATCTTAGGGTTGTTTATTTTTATATATTTGTTTAAATATAAGATTGCTATTTTTCGTGGGGAAGAGTGGATTTCTGTTGCTCTTGTTTGTTTTGGGGAAGGAGACATTTTACATTAAAGCACTCTGACCTTACGTGCCTCTCACTCCGTTGGTCTCCAGTTTTCTAATAGAGCTGGTTGCTTCTCAAGTCTCTAGGTTCATACTATTGATTGGTTTTCTGGGCTACTACTTGATGGGGGCCAAGATATTTCAAGCATTGGAGACAGACATTCAGGAAGACTTGAAAAATTCCTTTTTGGTTGCCAGAGAAGATTTAGTGAATAACTATGCCAATATAACTCCAGAAGAACTTGAAACCTTTTTGCAGGTAAGAGCTAAAGGGGCTTTGTTTTGAGAGTTATACATCTGCCAGCTGTGTAAAAGAGCTGTAGTTAAAAGATTTTATACACTATCTTCCTATGTGTTTTACCTATCTTATATTATAACATATATATATAAAATGTTATAAATCTATATTATAGAGATGGAAAACATATTACTGGTTACAGAAGTTGGGGGTGGGGGGCACTGGTGGTTATGACCATAAAGAGATTGATAGCATAGGGAAGCTTGTGTTTTGTTGACAGGTCTGTATTTTCATTGCGATGGTGGTTACATAAATCATTATTCACTTTAAAAAAACAACAGTTTTACCAAGATATTATTCACATACTATACAAGTCACTTGTTTGCAGTTTACAGTTCAGTGGTTTTTAGTATAGCCAGAGTTGTACAATCATTTACGCTATTTTTTTTTCCTGGTTTTGCTGTCAGACCAAGCGAGTCTATAGAGGGCATTGGAAACAGAGCTCCTTTCTCCTCCTCCTCCCTCCTTCCTTGCCTGCCTGCTTCTTATGTATATCTACGTGGCTCAGCTTGAGGCTGGCCTTGAAGTGCCTTTGGGATATTTAGGTGAAAAGCAGCGTTCATCCGCATGGCAGAGCGCCCCTATTCTTCTTTTGAGTTTGGGGCTTTTCATTTCTTTAGCAATTAATTTCATTTCTTTCAGAAATTCTTCACAATTCAGATTTACCTATAATTCTTTTCAAATGTGTTTCATTATTTTGTTTTGTATATTTTTCCAGTTATTTTAATGAAATTTTAAGTGAGCAGGCAGGGAAAAAAGATCCCACTCCACTGCTTTAAAGCACAGGTAGTAGCCCTGAGGCGGTTTTATGCCATTCTTTGTACACTGTTTACAAAGAATGACGGTGTCTACCATTAACTCAGCAACCTACACACTCCTCCTACAGAATCACTGGAAAACATGGCCTCAAGTAAAGTGTCTTCACAATCTGTCCTCATCTCAGATAACTTACAGCAGCTTTGGCCACAGTTGATCACTCTCTCCTCCCTGATATACTTTCTTCACATGGTTTCTAAGGCACCACACTCCGATTCTGACTTTCCCGCTGTTTTACCATCTGTTCCTTCTTTGTCGCCTTTGCTGGTTCCGTTTTTCTCAATGTTAAAGGGTTCCTGGGCTCAGTCCTCAGACTTTTTCTCTTTTCTGTTTTTGCTCTTTTCCTTTGTGGTCCTTCCGTCTCATGGCCTTAAGTACTATGTACAGGCCAAAAACGCCCAAATATTTATCTCCAGCTGAGGCCTTTCTCACAAATTCCAGATTGTATACCCACTTGCCTATTTGAAATCTCCATTGAGATATGTAACAAAATACTCAGACTCATCATTTCCAAAAATGAACACCTGCTCTTTTCCTTTGAAAACAAATATTCGCCTGCCACCCCCAACAACAACAGCCTTCCTCATCACAGTTGATGGCAACTCCATCTTTTAAGTTGCCCAGGTGAAAACTCTTGACTATGCTCTTTCTCTTAGACTCATTTTTAATCTCCCAGGATATCCTGCTGGCTGGGCCTTCGAAACCTCAGAATCTCGCTGCTTCTCACCACTGTCACTACTGCTAC
This sequence comes from Mormoops blainvillei, assembly GCA_004026545.1. Lineage (NCBI taxonomy): Eukaryota > Metazoa > Chordata > Mammalia > Chiroptera > Mormoopidae > Mormoops > Mormoops blainvillei. The sequence continues at coordinate 46,301 of PVJD01005091.1, forward strand.
CTGGTCTCAATGAGTCCCCGTCTGGCCTCTTCTGGAGCTTCTGCAGTTCTGCGGTATTCTCCTAACACATCTCCTGGCTTCAACTTTGCTCTCTATATTCTCTTCTAAGTACAGCAGCCAACGGGATCCTTTTCTGGTTTTCTAAGTGCCTGAGTCACCTTCTCTGTGCAAAACCTTCCAGCGACTCAACCCATTTCACTTAGATTAAAAGCTAAAGTTCATTGATTTTCCATGATATGGGGCTCCGCCTCTATTTCCTCTCTCACTCCCTCTTCCCTTACTCTGCCATCAGCGTCACTCTACTTACACTGCTTGATGTTTCTAGAATATTCCAAGTTCTTACCTTAAGGCTCTTTGGTCCAGTTGTTTCTTCTGCTGGGAGTACTTTCTACTCAAATACATGTTTGGCTAACTGTCTTGCTGCCTTCTTGTCCTTATTCAAATCTTACGTTCTTATTGAGAGGGATAGTCTCTTTCTCACACTATCCCTCCCTCCAGCTCTCCTGCTCCACCTTATATTGCTCTGCTTATTTCTTATCACCTCCTAACGTATTAGATAATGCTTATGTTTATCTTCCCCCTACTAGAATCTGAATTCCACAAAGGTGGATTTGTTTTCTGCATTATCTAAGGGAAAGAGCATACATTTCATCAAATTAATGCCTACTTATTTTTGTTTTGTTTTAATTTGTAGATGCTGACTTTTTCTGTAAAAAATGGAATAATCCCTATAATGAATGGGACTATTCGTATTAGGTGGGATTTTAAAAACTCTTTTACATTCGTGGCATCGACATTGAGCACAATAGGTAAGTAAGGTACTTTATGTTTAGTTTAAACTTTTACTTACGCTGGCCAATCATTAAAATTGTGATCACAGCTAAAACTTTGTCTACATGAGCCATAACCCTTCAAACCTGAAAATTCAGAACCAGCTTTTATTTTTACGATGATGTTTCATCAGTGCATGTAGCCTGCCCTTTATTTTATATTTTTAAATCATTTGTCTCTTTGATAACAAAGTCTATGAGCCTTTTCTCTTTAGTGGGTGGTCTTGGCAATGGGACTTCCATCTAGTCTCCCAACATATTGGTGAGATACGTAGCAAAGCCAGAACCAGCCAGGTTTTCTAGGACTCCTGATAAACTTAGGTCTCCTTGTTTCTCTGGAATTCAGGGAGAACTTAAATAGAAGATTGTGTGATTTAAAAACAAAAAGTTACCACAAGTTTCTGCTAAACTTTAGATAATTCTAAGGTGTTTTATTGTCAGCTAAGAGCTGTTGTGGTTTACGAAAAGCACAAGCATAGTTTAAGACAGCTGTCGCCCAAGGCCCTCAGGAGATTCCTGGGAATTCCCACTTCAGACTGTCAGAGACCTCTGGCACTGTCATGAATTTTCCTCTTCATGGGAACAGAGAAGGTTAATAAGTGATGACTGCTGTTCTCAAGTATGGCATGCTCAAATCTATTTTCCCTTACTAAAAATAGGATGCATATTTGCAGTTATGGAGAATTAGATGTCTGCCAGCTCTCGGCAAAATGATTGTATTTGTTTAAAAACCATTCTCACTTGCTTATTTTATTTCAATAAAGGAACTAGGAGAATCTTGAATGTCATGGGGCTGCATGAGGTCAGAGGGTTGGTATCGGACATCACCCAACCCATTGTTTCTGCCCAGGGAATAACACTAGGGGTCTGAAGTTCCCTCCCACCTTGACATGGCCTGCTCACAGAGACACAGTTGAGTGGCACATGCATTTTGTCATCTGATCCCCAAGCCCAGTGAACCAGTCCAGCTCTGGGCAACAGCAGATGAAGCATCTTAGCTTTAGAAGTTCTACAGCATTCAGTGGCACTGCCCTTGAATTAAGGGAATTGAAAACATTTGGCCATTCTCTATCATTTTGTTGTTCTGATGTTTTTATATTGAGATAGAATCAAAGTACCCACTTGCCTGAAGAATGGAGGCAGTTCTTATTTTGCAGTCTTGAAAACAGTCAGTAAGGCTATGTTTTGCCTTTATTATTAAAACAAATTCTTTTAAACACATGTGAGTCAAGGAAAACTATGGGTTTACTTGGGTTCAGACATGACTTCAAATGGGCATGAACTCCTCATTTGTTGCAATGGCTTTGACATTGCCAGGCTGTTTAAAATATTACCACAGGCAGCCAAGGGAGCGTTTGTGGAAACTCCATGAAAAATTATGAGACTTTGGTGTAACATTCGTCGTGTGTGTGTGTGTGTGTGAGAGAGAGAGAGAGAGAGAGAGAGAGAGAGTATTCTTAGTCTCTTTTTTGTGTCATTGATAAAAATTGAACTTAAGAGCCATGAGCAGAGAAGGCACAAAATTGTTTAGGTCAACAATTATGTGTGTGTATGCACAGTGTATTTTTATAAAAGCAACCCCAAATCCATAACTTAGAGAAAGAAGATTTTGTTAAATTTTGTGCTGTATGTGAGACAGCAAATACTAATGTTTAAATTAAAATTAGACTAAGTAATAGGGATTGGCTTATTCAAGTTTGTACACAAAGTAGCAAATTTTTTCATTTTTCTCATCTGTATCCTATAAATAGGTGTTATGAATGGTTATAGTAAAATTCACCAAAAAAGCCTTTTTTTTACTAAGATATATATGATAAATTTTCCATATTCTTTTTTATTTCTTTTTAAATTATATTTTATTGATTATGCTATTACAGTTGCCCCAATTTTTCCCCCTTTGTCCCCTCCATCCAGCACCCCCCACTCCCTCAGGCAATCCCCCCACCGTTGTTCATGTCCATGGGTCATGTGTATAAGTTCTTTGGCTATTCCATTTCCTACACTGTACTTTACATCACCATGGCTATTCTGTAACTACCTATTTGTACTTCTTAATCCCCTCATCTCTTCATCCATTCCCATGCCCCCCTCCCATTTGGCAACCATCAAAAAGCTCTCCACATCCATGATTCTGTCACTGTTCTTCTTGTTTGCTTAATTGTTTTTAGATTCAATTGTTGATAGATATGTATTTATTGCCATTTTATTGTTCATAGTTTTGACCTTCTTCATTTTCTTAAATAAGTCCCTTTAACATTTCACACAATAATGGCTTGGTAATGATGAATTCTCTTAGTTTTTTTCTTGTCTGGGAAGCTCTTTATCTGCTCTTCAAGTCCAAATGATATCTTTGCTGGGTAGAGCCATCTTGGCTATAGATCCCTGCTCTTCATGACTTTGAATACATTTTCCAGTTCCTTCTAGCCTGCAAAGTTTCTTTTGAGAAATCAGCTGACAGTCTTATGGGAACTCCCCTGCAGGTAACTATCTGCTTTTCTCTTGCTGCTTTTAAGATTCCCTCTTTAACCTTTGACATTTTAATTATTATGTGTCTTGGAGTGGGCCACTTTACATTCATCTTGTTTGGAATTCTCTGTGCTTCCTGGACTTGCATGTCTATTTTCTTCACCAAATTAGGGAACTTTTGTTTCATTATTTTTTCAAATAGATTTCCAGTTCCTTGCTCTTTCTCTTCTCCTTCTGGCACCCCTATGATGGAAATGATGGGACGCTTGAAGTTGTCCCAGAGGCTTCTTGCACTATCAGGTAATCCAAAGACTGCAAAGTATTTTATTGGGGCATTTTACTCAGCATATCACTTCTAATGCCAAATATTTATGTTAATTCCAATTTTTCACTTAAATACTGCTTTAGTGATATTCTTACGCACTTCTCACTTTCCGATCATTTCCTTAGGAGAAATTCTTGGATGTAAAATGACTAGATAATGTTTTCTCTTAAAAGCTGTGTATGTGGCCAGGACTCTCATAACAAAACATCATCAACAACAAAATGTCAAAAGTGCTTGTTCCAAGGAGTTATACTATTGAGCAGATATTAAATTTGTCTCTTATCATCCATTAGGTTATGGATCAATTGCTCCCAGAACTCCTATGGGCCAGATATTCTGTGTCTTCTATGCTTTACTGGGGATTCCTCTAACTATCATATTCCTGAAATCTGTGGGTAATGCAATATCAAAACCATTTTTAGAACTTGCGAAATATCTTCAGAATATGGGAATGGAAGAGGTAATGTTTACTAAATGATTTTTTTTTGTTTTTATTATCTATGTGCAGATTCATAACCTTACATAGACTATGCACACAACACTTTATAAATTCTAATTAAATACATGCTAAAAATTCTCAATATGTGTATATATGTACATGTATGTGTAAGTATATATGTGTGTATACATACACATATTTTTAACGTATATATTTCATATGCTTGCCCTATTTTTTATGGAACTCCTCCATCAAAAAAAAGGGTATTTAGCCTTGGCCAGATGGCTAATTAGTTGGAGCCCCATCCATGCACCAAAATGCGGGTTCTATGCCCAGTCAGGGCACTTACTTAGGTTGTGGGTTCAATCCGCAGTCGGGGTGCATGCAGGCGGCAATGACTGAAGTTTCTCTCTCACATCTCTTTCTCTTTCAAAACATCTACAGTGCTTTATCTATCTTCTTCAGAAAGCAGGAATATTATTTCAAACAATACTTGCAGAATATTATATTATAAATGCAGTTTCACAACCATGCTTTTATTTGATTTCCTGAACCACCCTATGAAGTAAGTATGTAAAACAACCTCTAGATTTTCTAGAAGAAGTTATCAACTTGAATTCAATGTTTCTGATCCTAGGTTCTGACCTCGTTTATCTCACAATTCCTTTCTCAACACTGCTAAGGGCAAGACATTATTTAAAGGTATAGATTATAAAAGTATACAACTAGAAGAGGCTGTTTGGAAAAGTGTTAGGCAAATTTGTGTTGAATTGGGGCAAAGTGAGATAAAGAGAGATGACATGAATGGATAGTCTGATATTCTAGAGAGAGATCTGCAGAGAGGACAAAGACAGGCAAATGTTCGTTCTCATGGCCAGGAAGGTCGGTACCAGGGCTTCCTGTGAACTAGGCTGCACTTGAGCAGTAACTCCTTACACCTAACTGATCCATTTCCAGTAGACCGCTAAGGCAGTGGATTCCTTTTTCTTCCTCTCTGAACTCTCACCCAGTGGCTTAAGAGCGGTAATTAAAAGGCCAACTTGATGTCTAAACAGGCCTGGTCTAAGGCAGCTGTCCTGGGCCTTCTCAGGAAAGGGCAGTGCTGAGTAAGAGGAGGTCCTGGCTGGTGTTACTTCCCCAGTCCCGAAGAAGTGGAGTCCAGAGAAAGAAACTCCTGGGAGGTTATTTGACCACCCCCCACAGTGGTGGTCAGTGAATGCTCATGGACGTGACCCATTCATCCCAGCAGTTCTCTCGTGGGGATGGATTCTAGAAGGGGTGGAAAGAGAGCCAAGAACTGTGAGCATTCCTGAGAAATCGAAAATCCTCCACGGAATAGCTCAGCCAGAGAAGTTTCTTTCCTTTTCAAGGGAGGAGATCAGACAGTGTCTGAAAAGACTTTGCTCATTTGTTTTCCCTGAGGCCATGTTATCAGCCCCTATAATTATGTCTTGTATCAAAGACTTGGCCGTTTCAGAAACTCAAGATCTTTTGAATGTTGCCTTTCAGAGCCTGCAGGAGGCCAAGGTTGTACCTTATTTCATGGTTATAAATATGTCTAAACAAACTCTGTCAGACAGGGTCGCTCAAGTACACCAGATAATGACCCAAAGAAAACCATATCAGTGACACAGAATGCTCAGTCTGCCACCACCATACAAAGTTAAACAAAAGGAGCTATTAACAGCACTTCTCACCAAAAATGAAATTTGTATTATCAGTCTCCTCTTGTTCTTAAGGCTCCTTAACAGGCCCAAAATATATACTAAAAGTCAGCTATCTATTTTTTCCCCTTTCCTCTAATTCTGCTCTGGGTATGTTATACAGGTTGGCACATCTCCAAAGTTGATAATGAATCTCTGTTTCCAAATTTCTAGAGAAACAAGATATATAAGGATTTTATAACATCAGCTTCATATCCCTCCAAGCTTAGAAAGCACTGCAAACCCTACAATCCATCGTAATCATTGCAATAAACATGAAATTTCAAGAAATATTTACAATATGTCCCTTTACCATAATAAATCAGAAAAGTACATAGCCCTTAGCATAGTGTCTGTCCCATATGAGGGGCATTATAAACAAAAGTTTAAAACATGTTATTTTAATTGGTTTACTTGTCTGTCTCTCCTCCTTTCCCGCCACAAAACTATAATTTCCATGTGGACAAACTGTCTTATTTTTACTCTGTATCTTGAGTATCTTTCATGGTACTAACTAATAAATAAAACTCAACAAGTGCTTATTGAATAGATTTGAATCTTATCCTAAAAACATTTACTCAATTAATATAATATACGATTACAAATGGAACATTCTGTTTTCAGATGGGAAAATGCACTTATTTTTCTTTATAACTTAAGGTGTTGGAATGTCTCTTAACAAAATATTAGTTTATTTGTCTCAAAAAGTTAATGCCCTGAAATTCCAGATGGAGACTGTCCTTTTTGTACAGTCAGCAGGACTCAGAACTGAAGGTGCAAGTGAGCAGTTCACAAAGCAAAAGAACACTGTAGTCTGAGGCCTAGGGAGGGAAGGAAGGGAGGGATTGTTTTACATTTAAAAAATGTGAAGTGCAACAAAATGCATGAAGAGAGAAAACTGAAATAAAGGGGTTCATAAGGGAGGTGATTCATTCGACAGCGCTGGGAAATAATCCCAGATGCCGAGGGAGTGTGCAAGTCAAAGCGTGGTTAGGATACACCAAGCTAGCCCTTAGTCAGGACGGGGTCTGTACAAAGCAAAGGGTGGTTTAGTCGACAATAGCTCTCTGACTGCTGTTGGATTACTAATACCTCCCCTCCCTTCCCTCTCCCCTTCCTTCCTCCCTCCCTCCCTCCCTTCCTTCCTTCTGTCTTTTTTAGAGACAAATTAAAATTTGCATCATCCTCTCTTTCTTGGTCACTGGACTTCTCATTTTCATCCTGTTACCACCATTAATTTTCATGCATGCAGAGGGCTGGACGTACAATGAAGGATTATATTTTGCATTCATCTCTTTAAGTACCATTGGGTTTGGTGACTATGTACTAGGTAAGTCAACTGATAGTATTCTTAGATTATATTAGCATTCATAGCCAAAAATCAACAAGATTTGAAGTAAAAGTATAACCAGAAATACAGCATTTATCTACCAGACTTAGGCTAGAGGCTAAAACAATTGAGAAATTCCAATAATCTGACAATCTATGAAAGATTCCAAAGTAGCTCCTTTTCATCCACCTTTCTCCTTTGTTCAGACCACAGAGTACACTAGTTATGGGGAAATGGAACAGAGGAAGGTCTCAAACCCTCACCCTTGCTCATATAGGTATTCAAAATTCACATGTAATGAAAACAGTAGGCACAAACATTGAATCCTATGCAACCTGCACATAGTGTCTTTTCCAACAGATAAGTCCACTTAGACCTTGGAATAAATGCACTGCATAAGGAGGAAACAGAGGTCCTCAGACCTCAGTCATTAATATCCATACCTAAAATTCAACAGTAAAATATCCAAAAGTCTTTTGTATAAAGAATTATTTCTGTAAGGCCTTTTTGTGTTTATAAATTCCTCAAAGGAACAAAGCAAATCTCCAGGCTATATATTTTTGGGAAGCTTTTCATTATTCTTGACTCATCTCTGCCTCAAATTAGCATCATCATATTAGACATCATTCTTACTATTAACATATTTTTTAAAAATTCACCCACAGAACATCGGTATAATACCCCATTACGCGTACAGGCCCAGGCCTCACAGCGACACAGAAGAACCAGTGTCCTGCTACAAGCAGCACAGGTCTAAGGAGCAGAATATTTGATGTCCTTCTGCCATATTCCATACTCCGTCTGGGTCAACTTAGATAAGCTGCTTGACCATAGGACTCAATTTAATTGAATATTACATAGCAGGGGTGTGGAAATTTTGAACTAGTTTTTTGTTTTTTTTGGTTTTTTTGGTCAATAGCCACTCAACCAACCCAGCATTCAGTATTTCCTGAGCCTTTCCTGCCATATGAAAGCCAGAGTAGGAATGCGTGTATATTCATGGATGGACACATCACTTTTTTAAACAAAGTTTGAGCTTTAAAAACTTTTTATTGCTTATGTTTGTTTATTTTTTAAATCTTTAATAGTAATGAAAGCAACACCAAAAAATCACATTAACGTATGTCCTAAAAGATTACAGCACATCTAAATACCCTATCTATCTGGTGAGATATTCAGTCAGCTCAGTATATTTGCATAAATACTTTTCAAACCATACATAGAAATAGAGCTTTTTTCTTCTCATGTAATAGATGGTACAAAATGTTTAATGTAATCTAAATTTTGTAATATAATTCTATGTTCTCATCGAATATGATATTCATTTCAGAAGTATCACTGTTTAATTTCCAATTGGTCCTTAATAATCAGTGATTATAGACTCCAAATGTAGACATTTTTATGGGCTTATACTAATGTGGTATAGTTTAAGAGGGTCAAGAGAAGGGAGGCAAAAGTCGTCTTCCAATGATTTAAATGTGATTTACTTTTTGTTTTTAGGTGTAAACCCTTCTCAGAATTACTCAGAAATGTACTCAGCATTAATACTACTTTGGTGTACATTTGGTCTTGCTTGGATTGCTCTCCTGTTTAATCGTTTTCAAAACATTTTGAAATGACTACAACAAAGCTCAGTTGTAATATATTATGTCAGACGGGTAGAATATCACCTATAAAAAGTATTCTGTGTCTCTGGTCTTTGCTGTATGAGCAATAAAAAAAGAATAGCTCAAACTTCTTTTGTGAATAGTGAGACAAGATGAAGCAATGGAGAATAATGTGTTTTCCTCATTAACCTGCCACATGGGTCGCATCCACAGTGAAGTTTTGTAATTCATATTTTATTGTGAATTATAATAAATAAAATACAAAAACCTCAACTATCCTCCTTGAACCTTTCATTTTCAAAAAACTTTCATTGTGTAATATTTGATATATTCAAAATAATTTATGCAATCACATAAGTTTAAAAAAGGAATAAACTCTCAAAAAGTCATCATACAACTTGTATAGTAGAACTAATGACAATACGACTGAAGCTCTTTTTGGGAACCTCCCCAACCCCATCTTCTTGGCTTTCCAGAGGTGATAGCTATGTCCACGCCTGTTGTCATTACACAGGTACCAATTTATTTTTTTAAACAATTTTTAAAAAGATTTTATTTATTTATTTTTTGGAGAGAAGGGAAGGGAGGGAGAAAGAGAGGGAGAGAAACATCAATGCGTGTGGTTGCCTCTTGAGCGCCCCCTGCAGGAGACCTGGACCACAACCCAGGCATGTGCTCTGACTGGGAATCGATCCAACGACCCTTTGGTTTGCAGGCCTGTGTTCAATCCACTGAGCCACACCAGCCAGGGCCCAAGTTATTTTTTAAAGTAGTTAATTACTGCTCATGCCAGAAGTGCATTTTGAGTTTCCATTATTTCCTTTTTTTACGTTAACTTGACATTTTCAGATTTAAAATTTTGGCCCATATAATGGGTATAACATGCTCTTTCATTATAATTTTGCTTTGCTTATTCCCAATTACTGTGAGGTTGAGTACCTAGTGTTTCTGAACATTCTTGTCTTGTCTTTTGTGAACGGCCTCTTCATGATTTTTGCCCACTTTTTCTACTGGGCTATTTGTCTTCTATTTATTTATTTGTAGGATTTATTTTCTTTTTAATAAATTCTGAATACTAACCCATTTTCAGTTACATTTATCATAGGTATTATATCCAATCTGTGGCTCGTCTTTCACTCCTGTGGTCTCTTTTGATAAGCAAAAGCTCTTAATTATAATGCAGTTCATCTTCTCCCTTATAAATCATCACCTTTCCATTTTGTTTTAGAAATCTTTCCATACCCCAAGGTGACAAAATATTTTCTGATTAATGTACTTAACCAAGTTAATTGAGGACCTAACATGGGTAAGTGACTGCCTAAGTACTGTGAGGAATATGAAATGAAGATACACGGTCACTGTCTTAGTGGTAATTAAGCACTGACTAATACTAGAGCCAGAATAATGAACGCCTGCTGTGTGCCAGTCACTGTGGTAAACGTGCTGAAGAACTAAAATGCATTAAGCACTCATGTGCTAAATGCTTTGCATTTATCATTTTACCTAATTCTCACAATAACCTTGGAAGTAGGTAATGTCATTTTACAGATGAAATAATAGACCTATGAAAATTTGTCCAAGTCCCTAAGCAGGTCAGATGCTGAATGTCGTCTACTTTAAAGTGATAAGCACTTGACTTCAATCACACACACAAATTCTACACTTTTACTTCCCTTCAAAATACTTTGTTATTGACATCACAATTTATATCTTTTTATATGGCATATTCATGAACATATTTTTATAAGGACTCACACTTCCTGGGTTAAATAATTACAATGCTATAGCAAAAAATATAACAATGTGGTACTCATATACGGATAGACGTATAGACTGGCAGAGTAGAAATATATCCATGCATCTAGGGTCAATTGATTTTTTTAAAAAATAATTTAAAAAACACAATAGACTTTTTTAGGGCAGTTTTAGGTTTACAGAAAAATTGGGCAGAGACTACAAAGTACAGAGAGTTTCCAGATACTCCTTATCTCAGGGCACAGTTTCCGCTATTATTGACATCTTTTATTAGTGTGGCACAATTTAAAATATATATATATATTTTTTTTTTCTTTTTTTATTTGCCCTGGTTGGTGTAGCTCAGTGGATTGAGTGTCAGCCTACAAACCAAAGGGTCACCGGTTCAGTTCCCCAGTCAGGGCACATGCCTGGGTTGAGGGCTAGGTCCCCAGTGGGAGGGTGCACCAGACCCAACCACACATTGATGTTTTTCTCCCTCTCTTTCTCCCTCCCTTCCCCTCTGTCTAAAAATAAAATAAATAAAAATAAAATAAAATATATTTTATTGATTATGCTATTACAGTTGTCCCATTTCTTTCTTCCCTTTATTCCCTTCTGCCCTGCATCTTGCCCTCCCACTAGCATTCCCCTACTTAGTTCATGTCCATGGGTCATACATATAAGTTCTTTGGCTTCTACAGTTCCTATACTATTCTTAACCTCCCACTGTCTATTTTGTACCTATCATTTATGTTTCTTATTCCCTGTACCTTTTCCCCCATTCTCCACCCTCCCCCTCCCCACTGATAACCCTCCATGTGATCTCCATTTCTGTGGTTCTGTTACTGTTCTAACAGTTTGCTCAGTTTGTCTTTAGTTTTTTGTTTTTTTTTGGGGGGGGGGTTCAGTTGTTGATAGTTGTGAGTTTGTTGTCATTTACTGTTCATAGCTTTGACCTTCTTTTTCTTAGATAAGTCCCTGTAACATTTTCTATAATAAGGGCTTGGTGATGATGAACCTCTTTAACTTTACCTTATCTGGGAAGCACTTTATCTACCCTTCCATTCTAAATGATAGCTTTACTGGGCAGAGTAATCCTGGATGTAGGTCTTTGCCTTTCATGACTTTGAATACTTCTTTCCAGCCCCTTCTTGCCTATAAGGTTTCTTTTGAGAAATCAGCTGACAGTCTTATGAGAACTCCTTTGTAGGTAACTGTCTCCTTTTCTCTTGATGCTTTTAAAATTCTCTCCTTATCTTTAATCTTGGGTAATGTAATGATGATGTGCCTTGTGTGTACTTCCTTGGGTCCAACTTGTTTGGGACCCTCTGAGCTTCCCGGACTTCCTGGAAGTCTATTTCCTTTGCCAGATTGGGGAAGTTCTCCTTCATTATTTTTTCAAATAAGTTTTCAATGCCTTGCTCTTCCTCTTCTCCTTGATTCAGATGTTGGAACGTTTAAAGTTATCCCAAAGGTTCCTCAACCTCTCCTTATTTTTTTGAATTCCGGTTTCTTCTTTCTGTTCTGGTTGAATGTTTACTTCTTTCTTTTGCTCCAAATCATTGATTTGAGTCCTGGTTTCCATTCCTTGTATTTTTTTCTTTATTTTACTTTGCATAGCCTTTACATTTTTCCTCCATTTTGCAATCATACTTCACCAATTCTGTGAGCATCCAGATTACCAGTGTTTTGAACTCTACATCTGTTAGGTTGGCTATCTCTTCATTGCTTAGTTCTATTTTTGGAGCTTTGATTTGTTCTTTCGTTTGGGAAAACAAAAAAATTTTTTTTGTCTCCTCACCTTTTACATTGTGAGGGGTGGAGCCTTAGGTACTTGCCAGGGCAGGGCAACCCACGTCACTGCCTTGTGGCGCTGTCTGTGGGGCAGGGGTCAGAGAGGGAACAATGCCACTTGGGTGGCTCTTGGCCTGCTCTCAGTTGCTTCCCTTGCCACCCACAAGGAAATTGCGACCTTCTGGTGCTGATTCTATGGTGGGTGGGTTTGTATACATTCTAGGACCCTGTGGGTCTCTCAAACAAATTGTCCCGCAAGACTGGCAGTTTCTCCAGCTGCTGCAACCCCTACAAGTTTTTACTGGCAGCAGTTTTGAGGCTTGCTTTTCCCCCGCTGGAACCCTGGGTTGCACCATCTCTCTCGCTCCCCAGTTGTTCCTCCCAGTTTATCTGCATGCCAACATGGGACCGCCTGGTCTTCCAACCACTGCCTTGCCCACCCGAGTCTGCCAGCTACGGCCTGGCCGCATGTTCTCTCCATCCCAGCTTCCCGTCTCTGCCCCTCCTGCTGGTCTGGATGAATGTTTCTTCTTAAATCTTTGTTTGTTGGACTTCCATACAGTTCAATTTTCTGGCAGTTCTGGTTATTTTTTGTTTTTAAATTTGCTGTCCTTTTGGTTGTGTGAGGAGACAAAGTGAATCTACCTACATCTCCATCTTGGTTGGACTAGTGTGGCACAGTTGTTATAACTGATGAACCAATATTGATATTTGTTTACTAAATTCCATGATTTACATGAGGGTTCACTCTTTGTACATTCTGTGGTTGCCAACTGATTTTTGACATGGTGCCAAAACCATTCAAAGGAGAAACAATTTTTTTCAAAAAACGGTGCTGGGTCAACTGGATACCTACATGCAAAAGAATGAATTTGGATTCCTACCTAACAATGCATATAAAACATAACTCAACAGGGATCAAAGACATACATATAAGAGCTGAAATGGAAAGAAAACATCTAAACGAGTTTTTGTGATCCTAATTTCTCAGATATGACACCTAAAGCACGAGCCACCAAAAGAAAATAAATAAATTGAACTTTGTCAAAATTAAAAACCTTTTATGAGTCAAAATACACTGTCAAGAAAGTGAAAAGACAACAATAATAGGATAATAATAAGTGCTGACAAGAATGTGGAGAAATTGGAACCCTTTTCAAAACCTTGCTGGTGAGACCTTAAAACGTTGCCACCGCCATGGAGACGGTTTGGCGCTTACTCAAAATGCTAAATGTAGAGTTGCCATATGACCCAGCGTTCCGCTCCTAGGTATACACCCAATGAAAAGAAAAACATTTGTCCAAAAACTTGTAAATGGATGTTCAGAGCAACATTATTCATAACAGCGAAAAAGTGTAAGCAGCCCAAATGCCCATCAACTAGTGACTAAATAAACTAAATGTGCTATATCCATACAACGAACATTGAATTCCTTATTAAATAGATAAATGCTTTATTTTTATTGTGTGATATTTTTATTCAAGCCACCCAACTCCTGGTATATACACCTGCATAAATTGTGGTTCATGGTGAAATAGCATTACTAGCTGCAGGACATTAATCTCACTAAATTAACCAGGCATAGAAAGTTTCTCACTTCCTGGAAAATTCTTGAATTAATCACAATTATATAGGACTTTTAATTCCATTCCATATATGTATATCATATTCATTTTTTATTGAACCACTGGAGGAGTCATAAATTAGATATTTGTTTCATTTAAGGCTGTATTTGAAATAAATATAGCCTTAAGTCATCATTCAGACCCACAGCTCTGAAATTTTTCAACAGCAATTTAAATGTGAAGCTATTAATTCACTGAAATTGAAACAATAAAGCCCATTAAAAAGGAGTCTGAAGTGTTTGCAAAAAAAGAAGAAAAACCCTCAGTTATAAGCAAATATCAAAGCCAACAGGGTAGATAGCTACCCGGAACATACTCAAATGATACAATATTTAGAAAGTTTTAAATAGCATACTAAAATATTTTCCAGAGACTTGCTTACTTTGAATAATATGCATAGGCAAGCAGAGACCACGAAGGAATGAAATGCGAACCAACGGTATCACTGCCTCCATGTATATCATCAAGAACTAAGGGGTCATCAACAGAAGCGTTATAACACTGACAGAACAAAATATCCTGATGGGAACATTCCAAAGTCATAGTCAGACAGGTGAAAGGGAGGGGAAGGGTCATCCAGGAACATGCATAAAGGACCCATTGACAAAGCCAAATAGGGGAAGGATTGAGGGTGGGAGGTGGGGTGGGTGGGGCTGGGGAAAGTGGTGGCAGGAAAATGTTGACAAAAACAAACAAATAAACAAGCAAACAAAAAAGTGGTCGGGGGAGGCTGGGAGGAGTGTGGGAAATTAAGAAGCCAAAGAACTGGTGTGTGCGGCCCATGGACATGGACTAAGAGGTGGGGGGATGATGGGATGGGGTGCAGGTTGGAGGGGATAGAGGGGGGAAAAAATGGGACAACTGTAATAGTGTACTCAATAAAATATACCAAAAAACAAACAAACAAAACCCCAAATCATAGCCAAAACAGATGCGCTGTTTAATCCCATTGTCTACAGGTGAATATAACAACATTCTTGGGAGAATATCTAACACCAGTTAACTAAATGAACGTGCTCCCAGTAAATGCAACAATATATTTTGAAAATAAAGCTTAGTAATAAAAAACAATAGATGCTTTGCAGAGAGTTAGATTTCTAAGAGACCAAATATACCAGAGATGTTGAACAGCATTGGAAATCTCGGTAAGGACCATTTCAGCACAAGGTGTTCCATTTTAAGGGATTTGAAACCTCCTATATAGTCCAAACAATTTACTATTTTTGTAGTCTAACACCAAAGACCATTTCCAAGTTATTATAAAATTGTTTAGGACATCTAAACTATAAATTCCAAAGTGGTGACTTTGAAAAATTACGGCTACCAAATTGAGTAAGTTTGAAAACAAATTGTTTTGGCAGCTTCTAGTGAATAGCACCCTCATAACCAGGCAGAGTCCTTAATTAATAGGCAAAATCAGACCCTTTCAATTGGCTTCATAACTTCTTCACCTCTTTCAATAAACAGCCGAAAATAATGTGCTGCATATCTTTCTTCTGACATAAGATGTAATAAACTATAATGCTTAGAAACATTAATTCATTTGGAATTGCTCATTAATTATAAACATTTGAGAATATTTTACACAAGCTAGTGTAGTTCGTAGCTTGGTTTCTGTATTAGTCAGGGTTATGAAGAGAAGCAGAATATATAGAACCTATGCAGATGGTCCCCAACTTACAATGGTTTGGCTTAACAATTTTTTGACTTTGCAATGGTACGAAAGTGACACACATTCAGTAGAAACTGGCAAGGCTATACTATGGTGTTTCGCAGGTTAGGTGTATTAAATGCATTTCCGACTTTATCAGGATGTAACCCCATTGTAAGTCAAGGAGCACCTGTACATATAAAGAGATTTATTATAAGGAATTGGCTCACATGATTGTGGAGACTGAGGAATCTTGCAATTTGCTGTCTGCAAACTGGAGACTCAGAAGAGCTCCTGGTAGATTTCTAGTCTGTGTCCAATGGTCTGAGAGCCTGCAAAGACAGTGTTCCAGGTCAAATGCAGTCAGAGAGAATAAAATCTCCTGTACCCTGTCTTTTGCTCTGGTTAGGCCTTCAACAGATTGGATGAGGCCCACCCACAATGGGCAGGACAATCATTTTATTCAGTACTGATTCACATGTTAATCTCACTCTGCAACACCCCTAACAAACACACCGAGAATAACGTTTACTTAAATATTTGTGTACCCTGCCTCCTAGAGAAGTCGACACATACAATTAACCATCATGGTGTCCCTCAGAAAACGCTCTATCAAAAGGTCAATTCATTTCTATCAACACTTAACTGAAATGATTGAAATAATGAAGTTGTATAGAAGCCCTATTATTAGTTATATATAGGAACACACTCAAATATTTTATGAACAAAATATAATTATTATCCTCATTTTACTGATGTGGCAGTTGAGGGTAAAGAGCTTGCCCAAGGTTCCCCAGCTAGCAAATGACAGCCCGTGGTTCAAATTCCAGTCTTTAACATAAGAGACAACACCCCTAGGCACACCACTTTAACTTCAGTGTGGAAGGCACGTTCGAGGGGCTGTGTGCCGTGACAGCAGGAGTAAACATCTTGGAGTGATTTTTACTGCTCTTATGAAGAATAAAAAAGGCTAGGGGTGGTTTCATTCATTCATTCATTCATTCATTCATTCATTTGTGGAAGAGGTTGGGTGGGAATGTATACAGGAATGCAAGGAGCTTTTCAGCTTGGATATCTTCTATCCCAACTATCTGCATTATTACATTTGATTCTCACATTATGTAGTAATGACGATAGCATATTACGTTTGCCCAGGATAGGAGACATAAAGGGTTTTGAAATGAGTTGTTAATTAGTTCACAGAAACTGTATATAGTGCAATAGTGAGAAGTGGCAGTCTTAGTCCTTCCAGATCTTCCTTTCTTGCCCAAGCTGGTAAGCAGGTATCGACCCTTACCACACTGCCATCATCAACATATTGAGTTGATAGGTTTGTAACAGAGGGAAACATGAAGGGATGAAGTGTAAGGAGTGTCCCCCTCACTTACAATCTCTGGGCATATGGCTGGGAACAGGAGGAAAGAAAACACTGTGCCTACCAACATTTGTCAGTCCCACAGCAAATTTTGACTGAAAAATTCATTAACTTTCTTTTGAGATGTTCATTGATTGTTACCACCTTAATATAACAGAAAAACTTTGTCTTTCTAAAACAAACATACCCTCATTATTGGGGGTATTAAATCACTGAGAGACACTGATGTCGACTAAGTCCCTTCAGCCAAGCACAAGAACCACACTGGCTAAATGCCCTGGGTGGAGTTCGTTACTTAATCAACCAGTTTCCAAAAGCAAAGTAGCTTCTTCTAATTCCTTAATCATTCTCTTCCACCTAGCCTTTAGCTTTTGAGGTCTTTTATTAGTAAAGGCTTGCCAATACCTTAGAGAAACTACTCGAAGGAAAGGCTGAGTTTGGGAAGAGGGTCCTTAAAGCAAAGAGGAGCACCGTCTTGGCTAAATGTTCCAAGAGTGATTGTGGGATTACAGGGTTGCGCACCTAGAGCTTTAAAAAAGGCAAGAGGGCCGTGGGGTCCTTCTACCTTTGGAGGATCTTAGATTTTTTAAAAATTTTTAATGACAAAATAGAGCTACAATTTTTGAAGTATAGCATGACTACACTTAAATACTTTCAATGCAGAAAAATAGTGCAACATAATTATGCCATTTAGAAGATAATTACAACATTGGCAAAAGTGATATAATCTTAATACATGATGGGCTTGGAAATTCATTACATGAGACACAAAGGGAAAATTGTGAGATGAAAGCCATCATCTTTCAATGTGTTCAGTGTATCCCATTTGGAGACCCACATCTGAGGTCCTTCACAACGGTGGGCCTCAAACCTCCGGCATCTCAGCTCCCCATTAGGAGATGGCTGGATCCAACTCACTTGACCCAAGAAACTAATAGACCCAAAACTTAGTTTGCAAACGATGATATTGCTTCTGGGATACTTCTGCCTCCTCTCCCACCAATTCTCCACCTCAGAAAAAAATTTTGATGGCATATCTTGGGTGTTCATTACTCGGGAAGTTATATAACTCAGCTCCTTGCTGGGATGACCCTGAGCACTTAATTCTTCACAGGAATTTCTTTGGATCCCACAACACAATCCTTGCTGCAGAAACTGCAAGGGTGCCAACTAGGTTCTGGAAGCACACCCATCTGGGTTCAAGTTCTGCTCTACCATGACGAATCAAGTGACCTTGAAAAATTACCAGCCACTTTGAACCTGCATCTCAACTGAAAAATGGGAATGATAATTATCCCTGTTTCATAGGGTGGTCTGAGGATTAAAATTAGTTACTGCAAGTAAAGCACCAGTAAACTGCCTGATGCCTGGCTGGTCCTCAAGAAACCTTAGCCACAGTTACTGTTATTCTTTTCCCAGAGTTACACACTCAGATTTCCCCAGTCATGGGGTTTTGTGTATAAGATGTGAGAACATTCAAAATAAATTTTTGCTATTTTTAGATATTTTTAATGTTTTGCTTATTTTAAAGGGGGCTGAAGGCACAAAGTGATCTGATGCAATGTGTAATAGCCCTTATGTAGTACCAAACTCAGCCTCCAGATGTCAGTATGAACTCAAAGGATGGAGACAGTTACTCATATGCATTAAATAGCATTGTAAATATACAATAACCATTCTTTGATTTTAGAAAGGTAATAAAGAGATCCACTTGTTTGACCTCAGAGGACATTGCATCATAAAACCAGTAATGAAAAATATGCAACAAGTGTATGAATCTGGAGGTACCATTACAGAAAAGTTGGACACCTTTTGCCACAAATAAAGATATGGAAGAAAGGTTGTACTTAACACCTGCTCTTGGGAGAAAAATTATTACATGATTGTGATATGCAGCCTGGGGGTCTTCAAAAATTATTCAAGAAATCAGGGGACACATCTAACATTTTCTACATTCTAGCAGCTGTGCAGTACACATTTAGAGCCATTTCCACTAGAAAGGTTAATTGGATAAAATAATTGTTCCACATCTATGAAAACTATGTAAAAGTAAATCACTGTGTACAGTGGCCCAGATTTATTATGGCTTTCAGTACAGAAAACCTCAAGAAGAAGTTTGCCCTTAGAGGGCACTGTTGCTCATTTTATTCATTCAAACAGTATTTATCGAGCACCTACTATGTTTCAAGCAATTTTTAAAATTTAATCTTTATTTTTTTCTATTACCATTTAGTCCCCTTATACCCCCTCTCCCCAGCAATCACCACACTGTTGTCCATGTCCGTGAGTCCTTTTTCCTTTTTGCTCAATCCCTCCATCCCCTCACCTCCCCACCACTTCAGGGGTCATCCTGCTCTCCAGTTATGAGTCTGTTTCAAGCAAATTTTACATGTTGGGAATACAGCTGTGAACAAAGCAAACAAAATCCCTGCCCTAAAGGGGACTGCAGTTTAGGAAAGACAGACAATAAGTATAATAAATACAAACAAATTAAAATAGTATACTGGAAAGTAATTTCTACAGAGAAGAAGGAAGAAGAAGAAGAAGAAGAAGAAGAAGAAGAAGAAGAAGAAGAAGAAGAAGAAGAAGAAGAAGAAGAAGAAGAAGAAGAAGAAGAAGAAGAAGAAGGAGAAGAAGAAGAAGGAGAAGAAGAAGAAGAAGAAGGAGAAGAAGGAGAAGGAGAAGGAGAAGAAGAAGAAGAGGAAGAAGAAGAAGGAGGAGGAGGAGGAGGAGGAGGAAACATAATATAGTAGTTAATATGGGCCACAATGAAAGGTGACAAACTCAAAGCGAGCAAGGGAGCAGGCCAGCAGTGCATCGGAGGGAGAGCACTCCAGAGGGGCCAAGAAGACTTTGGGGACAGCCGGAAGGCTGGAATGGCTAAACCAGAGTAGGATGGGACTCCTGAGGTAGAATCATGATGTGATCTGATTTATGTTTTAACAGAAGCTGTCTGGTCGCCCTGCTAAGAATAGACTGAAAGTGTGGAAAGGGCAGAAGTCAGTTAGGAAGCTCTCTATGAGTCTAAGACACTGTGGTAGTTTGGAGGAAGATTCAGGTGGACTGTCTAAAGGTTGATGTTCAAGCAGAGATCTCTGGATGCTTCTGGTGCCTCAAAAGGTCTGATAGGTTAAGGATGAAGCTGTTTTAAATTAGAGTCCACTCCTCAAAAATCAACCAACCAGTGAGACACATAATATTTTTATGCTAATGGATTTCTTCTCATAAGCAAATTATAATTGAAGTTCACGGACAATAAATGTTATTTCATAATAGAGCAAACAGTAGGGTTAGAAAAAAATGTCAGCATGAAATATACACTGTGCACAGTGATTTTTATGGCAGACAAAATGCAAGGTTTCTTCTGACTCTGGCAAAAATATTGGGATCAGAGTTTACTCAAAATAATTTTCTATTTTCTCTGGAATCCTAAGTTGTTTTTTTAAAACCACACTTATATCAGAAATACCAGCTCAGTGGTTTAAAAAAAATAGCGTTTTTGAAAATTAAATTTATTGGGGTGACATTCATTGGTCAACAAAATCATATAGGTCTCAAGCGCGCATTTCTATGATACATTATCTGTATATTGTATTGTGTTTACCACCCAAAGTCGAATCTCCTTCTGTCACTATCTACTCGATCCCTTTACCCTTCACACTCTCACCACCCCTTTCCCTCTGCTAACCTCCATACTGTTGTCTGTCTATGAGTTTTTGTTTGTCTTATTTGTTTGTCACCTTCAGTTTTATATCCCACATATGACTGAAATCATACTGTTTTTGACTTTTTCTGTCTGACTTATTTCGCTTAGATGATATTCTCAAGATCCACCCATGTTATCACAAATGGCAGTATTTCATCTTTTCTTAAAACTGAGTAGTATTCCATTGTATATATGTACCATATCTTTATCCAATCATCTACTAAGGGACACTAAGAGCAGTTTCAGTTTTACAGAAAAAAGGAGGAAATAGAGATATCCTGTGTACCTCTTCCTTCTCTCCTCTCCAAAGCAGTTGCTTCTGTTATTAACATCTTGCCTTATCATAGGCATCTGTTACCTTTGATGAATTGATAATTGATATAGTGCCATTAACTAGAGTCCCTTGTTTACATTAAGGTTCACTCTTTGTGTTTTACAGTTCTATGGGTTTTGACAATGCATAATATAGCCACCATTATTGTATCATAGAGAAGATTCATGGTTCTAAAAATCCCCTGTACTCTATCTACTCATCCCTCCCCCATTCCCGTGAACACTTTGCAACCACTGATCTGTACTGTGTTTATAGTTTTGCCTTTTCCGGAATCTCAAATAGTTGGAACCATACAGTATATAGGTAATCTTTTCAGACTGGCTTCTTTCACTTAGTAATATACATCTAAGTTTCCCCTGTATCTTTTCATGGTGTGATAGCTCATTTAATTTTATTGCTAAATAACATTCTGTGTGTAGATATATAGTTTCTTTATCCATTCACCTATTTGGAAGTCATGGAAAAGCTGATATAAACGTTCATGTGCAGGTTTTTGTGTGAACATACATTTTTAACTCATTTGGGTAAATACCATGAAGCACTAATGCTGGATTATGTAGAAACACTGTATTTTCCCTTGTGAGAAACTACCAGACTGTCTTGCAAAGTGACTGTATCACTTTACATTCCCACCTCAATAGATGAGAGTTCTTGTTGCTCCACATCCTCACCAGCATTAGATGTTGTCAGTGTTTTGAATTTAAACCATCCTAATAGGCATGTAGTTTTATTTAATTATTATTTTAATTTATAATTCCCTAATGATTTTTAATTTTGAGCATCTTTTCCTGAAGTTATTTGCCATTCGTATATCTTCTTTGATGAGGTGTGTGTTTAGATCTTTAGCCCATTTTTTAAATGTTGAGCTTTAAGAGGTTTTTTTTTTAATATTTTGCATACAAGTTCTTTATTGAATGTGTTTTGCAAATATTTTCCCCTAGTCTGTGGCTTGTCTTTTCATTCTCACAGATTGTCTTTGACAGAGTAGAAGTTTTAAATTTTAATGAAAGTCCAACTCAACAAATATTTTCTTTCATGGATTGTGCTTTTGGTGTTGTGCATGTAAAAATTCATCGGCAAGCCCAAGGTCACCTAGATTTTCTCCTATGCTACCATCTAGAAATTTCCTTCCAGAAATCTGCTAAAACCTCTTGTCTGCTGATGCACCCCTGCTTTTCTTTATCAGTCTGGTGTACCTGGATAGAGTATTGAAAAATACAGGAGATGGACTTTTTTTTGTCTGCCATCGTATTTCAAAATAATTTTTTGTGTGTAAATTATGTAGATTTTGAATAGTTCTTTTTATCCCAACATGGCACTCTTATGGTTGACTCTCATTTGATTTAATGTTTTAGCTGTTCTTGGTTGGTATAGGTTTTTAGTCATTTTCTTAGATATGCTAGGGAAACAATAATGTTTGACCTTTCTAGAATTTATTACTCCGTCTTTATCTTCATGACATCAAATGCCTTCAGAACAATGTTTTAGTGGTAATTAAAGGCAACTTTTTTTTTCTGCTATCTCTCTGGTTATTTCTGAAAGATAGCCTCTATCAAGAAAAGGGATTTTTAAAAATCTAGTTCTAGTTTCTAAAGTGTTTTCTCAAAAATAGATGCTGAGTTTTAGCAGGTGCCATTTGGCAGAAGATAATTTTTCAAAATGATCATAGAGTTTTTTCTTCTTTAATGTATCTTCTTTGTAATCTGCATTTCCCATTGAAATTCTATTCTCCCCTTTTCTCTGAGGATGCTTCTCTGATGAAATTCAGTGCCCTGGAATGGAAGATTCTACATTCTAGGTTTTAGAGGGCTCCAAAAATAGCAACCAGATCCCCTTCTGGCCATCTATAAGCAAACTCACCAGTTACCACAGCTTTATCCAGGTGCACTCTCAGATGTTAATGAACATCTTAAGGCTGTAGCACTATTGCAGTTAGTCTCTAAAATAAGAGACCACAATAAACATTGGAAACAAATGGGTCTGAAGGAAATAAAGATGGTTCATGGAAAAAGGGAGAACCTGATTAGTCTTCTGAGAATCTTCATGAAAACATTTCTTCCTAAAAACAAGAACTGGATGATAGGAAAAACAAATAATCAGCACTTTTTAAAAAAAGCCTTTGGACATGAAAACTATTATCTCCAAACCAAAAAAATTAATAGAAGGTTAGAAGATAAAGCCAAGAAAATATTCCATGACGTAGAGCAAAAAAGACAAAGACTCACACATTTTTTTACTTCTGGTCAAGATATCAGCATAGGTAAACACAGCTCATTCTTGCACAACCGCATCAAAATTACAACTAAATTATAGAACAACCATCACTCAGAACTATCAGAAAGTGAGTTGAAGGGAAGTCTGACAAGTATGGAATTAAAGAAACCACATCTTCCCAGACCGCAGGGACTGAGTTAGTGGAAGAAAAGTTTGGAGTCCCAAGCAGTTCCTCTTAAAGAATCCACACATGAATTTAGACTTACTCCTCTGAGTTCCAGCACCAGGGTAGCAGCTAGAAAGGCACCAGTGGCACACAGGGAGGAACTGAAGAGGCTGGCATCAAGGCGAGAGCTGAAGGACAGCTTTCTTCCAGACAGAAAGGTGGGCAGAGCCACAGAGTTGGCAGGAGGGTGCCATATCCAAGACTTCATCAAACTGGCTAACAGTGTTTGCCCCACCCTAGAGATCCCCTGAGGCACCATCCCACCAACTTATAGCTGTTAACAGTGGTTTTTCCATATGAATGGCTAGTCTTGGCTCATGCTTCACAACTTCCTAAATCCTTTTAAACAAGCAACAGCTGGCCTCAATGAGCACCCAGTCCCCATACCTCTTGCTAAGTGGCCTCAGGCCCGGCACTAGCAGCAGCCAGACTAGATTCACAGCTTGGCTTCACCTGGGAATTTCCAAGTCCAGCCCAAGTAGCAGCCATCTTATATTGCTCTATAGATCAGGCAGGGTGGCCCCAACAAAACACAAGTCAGGGCTGACCTTGGCCTGCATCACCCAGAAAAACCCAGGCCCTGCACATCCAACTGAGAGCTACAGACCATGTTGGAGCACCACCACCCTGCCCCAGCACAGCTGATCCTCCATGGGTTGCAGAGGTTGGTGGTTAGTGTTCACAGCCAATCCTTGTAACTAACTGGCTTAGGTAAATTCATCCCTTTGATCTGCGAACAGCAATCATAGCTCAACTGTAAGAGGAGGGTGTACTCAGCTCACATGAAGGTCAGACCTCAACTACCCAGCTTGGGTGATAGGGGAGGTTGTGCCACTGGACCCTACAGGACACCTACTACATTGGGCCATGTTACCAAGACAGTGAGTCATAGCAGCTCTGCCCAATACATAGAAACAAATACAGGAGGCTGCAAAATGAAGAAAAAAAGAAACATGGCCCAAATGAAAGAACAGATCAAAGCTCCATAAAAAGAACTAAACAAATGTCGGATAAGCAATCCATCAGATGCAGAGTTCAACAATTGAATCTAAAAAACAAACTAAACAAACAGGAAGAACAGACACAGAATCATGGATTTGGAGAGCATTTTGATGGTTGCCATTTGGGAAGGGGTTTGGGGCAATGGGTGAAGAGTTGAGGGGATTAAGAAGTACAAATAGGCAGTTACAGAAGAGCCATGGAGATGTCAAGTATAGAATAGGAAAGGGAGTAGCCAAAGAGTTTATACACATGACCCAAGTACATGAACAATGGTGCGGGGACTGCCTGAGGGAGTGGGGGGTGCTGGGTGTAAGGGGGCAAAGGGAGAAAAATTGGGACAACTGTAATAGCATAATCAATAAAATATAAAATAAAATGTGCAAAACAAAAAGACACACTCTTTTTTGGACAGAGAATATGAGATCTAGGGGCTCTAGCTAGGAAGCCTATCATCCCAGTAAAGGGAGTTCCAATATGAAAATATAACATGGCAGAGTTTCCCAAAGATAAATGAGACAACTTTTCATGCTGAAAGGGCCACCAAGGGCCTGGAACAGTGAATAAATGAACATCCCATATACTGGATCATTAGTGTAAAATTTCAGGGGAAAAAAAATCTCCAGATCTGGGTCTAGAAGGATATGTAACAATGACATCAAAGCTGTGAGGAAAAAATAATTTTCAGCCTCACCCCCAATATTCAAGTATTGATCATCTATGGCCTGCTCAGTGAGAACACAGATTCCTGAGTAGATCCCTGGATATTTATAATTGGAGAAGCAGCTGCCTCGGACCAATGAACAGTGGCAAATTCTTGCACTATTCATTGGAAGGCACCATAGGGCACCATTTCTTCCTACATAAAAATGGGGGTGGGGGCACCAAGGGAAAGACACTTGACAGTAAAATTAGCAATTACTTTATAAGTATTTATTCTTTTAAAAAATTTTTTATTTCTTTATTTTTAGAGAGAGGGGAAGGGAGGGAGAAAGAGAGGGACAGAAACATCAATGTGTGGTTGCCTCTCACACGCCCTCTACTGGGGACCTGGCCTGCAACCCAAGCATGTGCCCTGACTGGGAATCGAACCAGCAACCCTTTGGTTTACAGTCTGGTGCTCAGTCCTCTGAGCTACACCAGCCAGGGCTAAAGTATTTATTCTTAAGGCCAGTCCTTCAGAGACACTTCTTTCTTTTTAGATATTATGTATACATTTAAGTAGTTGTTCGTAGAACAAATGATGCTACTCTAGGCCTTGGCTTTGGGGACTAATGAGCTAAGGTTTCCCCGGGCATATGGGAAAATGAAAACCCAGATTTATGCATGATCTAGCTAATTGGAAATTCCTTAATAAAATGAATAACAGAATTTTAAAAATTAAAGTAGGAAGCACAAACTCTATATCTACCTAAACATACTGCTTGAGAAGGAATTGGGCATTGTTTTTCTACACCTTCTGGGGTCAGAAAGAAAAGATGGCTAGAACAATGTCAGAAGGTACAGTTTCTGTCTGAAGTTTCAACATGCCAGAGGCGCCACCTACAGCATGAGACCCTGCCCTTGCAGTGAAACCTGCCTTGAGCAAATCACGAAGCCGGAAGCGTGTAAAGCTTTGGTAAGTGACCCGCTCCAGGACCCAGCTGCGCTGACGGCGGTATAAGGTGGGGAGGGGTGGGGAGGGATAAGTCCCAGCTTGTGTGCTTGGGCTCTTTTTCAATCTCTTACTAACATAGCCTTGACCTCTTATGTCCTTTATACTTTCTATTTCTTTTCTGGTTTTAATTATTTTATTGCTCCTCTCATGCTTATTTATTCTTTTTTTAATGAATTAAAATTTTATTTCTAAACCATTTTTACAACACCATTTTCTCTTGAAGCATCTCATCAAACAGCAGGTTACAACTTTTGGATAAAAAGCAACTGGTAAACTATCCAAAACAAGGTTCCCAATAAGATCCCCTATTGGTTTACCCTTCCCATACATATCCCAAATAAAGTTTTGATCAAAAATATGAAATAGATCCACCTGCTTATTTAGAGAATATTGAAAAGGAAACTGGACCATTTCTATTTGTCTACTTTATACAAAAAGGCTACACTAATTCATAAGCATCCTTAACAAAGTGTAACATACTTACTTATTCTTCATTTTATTATACCATTTTATATGGATTTTTTACTAAAAAATATGGATTTACCCAAACAAACATTTAAAGTTGAAGTATATTCTCTTAGCTATTTTAGTCTGTCATTTATAACCTGTAAGTCCTATTTAGCACTTGAAAGTACAAGTAACATCTCTTCTGCCAATGTTCTGATCAAACTGTTGGAGGCCAGTATGTGATGGTGAAAGGCTTCCTTTCCTCCCGGGGGTGGGGAGGCCCTTCTGGAGATAATCCTTTAATGTCTCTGAGAAGTATTTCCTGTCCACAGGACGCATCTTGGTTCTTCCGGCTTTGCCCCTGTAACCGGAACTAGACAAGTCCTCCAGGACTGTGGGATGATGATCTAGGGTGAATCCGGCCTGGGCTCTAATGTTACACCTCTTCATGTTCGGTTCTTCAGATTACTTCTCTCAGGAAGACGGCATCAGGACATGACCCTCTGCTGCATGAGGCAGCAAAAGATAAAAGAGGGAGCAGTCCAGTGATTTTGGGATCATGTTCACCAAGAAGAGCTTTGGGAATACACAATTAAGAGCCCTGGACTTGAATGAAAATTAGAATAGCCTCACTTATTTTTTAAAATATATTTTATTGATTATGCTGTTACAGTGGTCCCTATATTTTTCCCTTTGCCCGCCTCCACTCAGTACCCCCATTCCCTCCAGCTATCCCCCCGCTTAGTTCCTGTCCATGGGACATGCATGCAAGTTCTTTGGCTTCTCCACCTCCTATACTGTTCTTAACATCCCCCTGTCTATTTTGTACCTACCAATTTGTGCTTCTTAATCCCTGGACCTTTCCCCCCTTCTCCCTTCCACCTGATACCCATCCAGATGATCTCCATATCTATGATTCTGTTCCTGTTCTGGTTGTTTGTTTAGTGTGTTATTTGGACTCAATTATTGATAGTTGGGAATGTATTGCCGTTTTAATGTTCATCATTTTTATCTTTTTCTTAATATATTTCCCTTTAATTTTTCATATAATAAGGGCTTAGTGATGATGAACTCCTTTAGCTTTACCTTGTCTGGGAAGCAGTTTGTCTGCCCTTCCACTTTAAATGATACTTTTGCTGGATAGAGTAATCAAGTTTGTAGGTCCTTGTTTTTCATCACTTTGACTGCTTCTTGCCAATCCCTTCTAGCTTCCAAAGTTTTTCTCACTTATTTAACTGGGAGAAAAAATGCATCCATTTTTATGAAACACCTGATTGATAATTAGAAATAATGTGTACAAGAAACAGAACCCAATGAAAATAGCTCCATAACTTTGTACATGTATATTTCTACCTTTATTGAAATACATGGTGGAAAAAACATGGAAAAACAATTTTCAGAATAAGCTTCTAATTATACAATGCTTGTGTGGATCCAACGTAGGGTGAGCCTGATGTGGCGCTGGTGGGCAAGTAAAGTTGAGATATGAATTATATTTTGAAATTATTTTTCTTAATGACAGTTAAAGGTAAATAGATTTTGATGTGGAAATGCAACTCACAGGAGAGATGTATGGAGAAACATCTGGTTGTTTTTTTGTTCCTTCCTGGTCGGACACATTTGAAAGGGCTCTGTGAAAACCCTCTTCAAGTTGAATGGAGGAAACCAACTAAGCATATTACTTTTCAGCATCTGTCTTCTTTTCTTTTTTTCCAACTTCTGTTTTAGATGTATCCTTATTTAGCTTTAATTCCATTTCGTAAAGTAATTTGATTATCAAATTAAATAGAAGAGTAATCCAGACCAGACCATGGGTATTCCAAATTAATAATAAAATTGAATAAGTGATACTCTGAGTCTCTTTCATAGGATTTGAAACTAAAGAGAGAAAGCAAATAACAGGCAAATAATCAGATGCTGACTTTTTCCCATAACATGTTCTTTCTATTCTTTAATACCTAGGAAAATGCCCCCTTTCAACTTAAAACCAAATTAGAAATTAAAATAAATGCATATCTAAAATTATCACTGCTTTCAAGGAAAGAATATAATTTAAATTACAAATATTAAGATTCTATTTTTTGGAGCACATCTGGATGTTGAAAAATTCTCCTCCCCTTTGAAAATTATCCTTTTAAATACTGCAATATGCATAACATTTTGCTACAAGATAATTTATTTGTCATTGCTACTGCTAGAAAACCATTAAAATGAGGGAAGGAAAAGATAAATATATACCAAAATTATTTTAAATGGAATTCAGATCTTGTTAACAAAAATACAGTACATTTCACTGGACCACTTATTTATATTTCTGAGTTTAAAATTCTATAAATTCATTTCTTTTCTATACATAACAACTTGAAAAAAGAAAAGAAAATCACTTATATGTAATTCAATCATCATAACACTGCAAATACTACAACTTTTATAGTCCCTTCAGGTCTTATCATTTATTTTTCATGATTAGCAATTTATATGTATGAGGAGAGGTGGCTGAAAGAGCATAAACTTTGAAGTCAAAGAGATGTGACCAGAGACAAATAACACAAACACACTGTGATTTTTCATAAGAATACAATTTAACTGTGCTTTTAGAGCATAAAATAGTAAATATTTGAAATTAACAGACATTAAATTATTCAATATTCTTTTATAATTTATAAGTTAACCAGCAAAGGCTTATGGAGCATAATTATCAGAGAATAAGTGTAATTGGAAGGCTACACTCAGTTTTGATTTCAAATGATATTTGGTTACACACGTGAGTGCATGTGTGCACGCACACACATCAATAAGAACAAACTAAAAGGCTGGAACTCCAATCTGTTGCCATCATCTGAATATATATTTTACCAGCCAAAAAGCAAATGTAAGAAACTTCTGATATAGTATGTAGAAAGACACAAGATACTGTCATACTCACACTAACAAAGGAAAAGCTAGGTTACCTACACTATCACAGTTTCATTTCTTTTTAAAGCCTGAGAGCTGAGGACATGTAAAAGAACTCTAAAGGAACTAAATTTTAGAAAATAACAAGGCCTTCCTAGGGGAGAAGATATTCTTGGCTCCCTTTCCTAGGGAACGATGCTCTCTATGGGTATCCCAAGTGCAGGCAAGGTTGTCCACTGAAGCTTGGAGGCGGGGCAGAGAACTCATGGAATCTGCCTGAAGCACATCAGGCTTTCACTGAATGAAGGCAGCAGTTGACAAAACGGAGAAGCTGGCGTCCAGAGAGCAAAGAGGACACACAGAGAACCCAAATGCTATGGCAAAGCTGTAAACTAGAGGAAATCCTCCATTTTCGTCTAGAGCATCACTGGGTCTCAGCTCCCATGCCTTCCTGAAGGATATGTCTCTAATCAGCCTTAAAATATTCCAAGTCAGCGATGACGTGAATCTAAGTAAGGCTGCCCCAAAGCCCAGAACCAGATCATTTGAAGATTCAGTAGTTTCACCTTACTGCCACCCCACCTGCTCATACTGGTAACGTAGAAGCAGGGGTACACCTCTTTCTGAAGGTACACATTGTTCCCCACCATCTCCATTACTCTTTTACACACAGGCTGGCATAAAATAAAAACTTAGAAAAAGAAGAAATAAAATGTGACATACTATCAAAAGAAAATACAGTTCATGGTCTTAGAAATGGACAAAATATTAGAATTATCAGACAGACATTTAAAATCACTATGACAAATATGATAAAGGATAGAGTAGAAATAGTGACTAATGTGTAGAAAAACTTGAGGGAAATTTCAACTGAGATGGAAACTAATGGCAAGAAAATGGGAATGCTAGTAATTAAAATATGAAATTTGAAGTGAAAAAACTGTTTTATAACTATTATGGATTTTTAAAATATAATATAACATGGAAAAGGAGATGAACAATTTCACCAGAGAATGGGAACCTACCAAAAGGGGGAATTAAATGGACACTGTGTAACTAAAAATATTATAGGAAGAACTCATCATATAAATTTAAAAGTAGTT
Organism: Mormoops blainvillei; assembly: GCA_004026545.1. Classification (NCBI taxonomy): domain Eukaryota; kingdom Metazoa; phylum Chordata; class Mammalia; order Chiroptera; family Mormoopidae; genus Mormoops; species Mormoops blainvillei. The sequence goes on from PVJD01005091.1 coordinate 76,764, forward strand.
TACACGTAGCAGAAGTTAGAATTAGTAAACTAGAAGTTGGTAAATAGAAAATGCCCTAAGTGAAGTAAGAGGGAAATATAGAAAATACAGAAAGCATATTAGAACATGTCAAATGTAGCAAGGAGGTTGTATGTTCATGTAATTGGAGTCCCAGAAGTAAAAGAGAGAGAATAAGGAATAACCAGCATTCAAATAGAGAGTAGCTGAGAATTCTTCAAAACAGATAAAAGATTTCAATTCTTCAATTCAATAACCTCTGTGATTCCCAAGCAAAATCAATAAAATACAAAGTGTATTATAGTTAATTAACTATAACTATAGAAAATTATAGTTAAATTGCTGAAAACCAAAAGCAAAGATAAAAGCTTAAAAGTAGTGTGAAGGTGGAGGGAGGAAAAGACTCCTTACTTCAGAGGACCAACAATAAGACTAACAGCTAACATATCATCAGGAATCGTGGAAGCCAGACAATGGAATGGCATCTTTAACATTTTTCAAGAAAATAACTACCAATTTAGAATTCTATACCCAAAATAATTGATGAGCTATTTTAACTGTGACTCACAAACATTTATAAAACTACCTAATGTCTGTATGGCTCTTCTCTCTTCCTTTTCACATCTTTATTTTAGGGAGAAATTAAAAATACTTTTTGGAAGAGCTATATAGGATGCATGATACAGGATTAATCACTGAAACCTTGTGTTTTGATGACATATGCCTTTTATTTATCATGTGGGATTATGCAGAAATATTTAGTTTAAAAGGAATTACTCTAAACCTTATTCCCATAGTGATAACTGTGGTGTGAAGAGAAAGGAAGGTGGATGGGTGGGTTAACTTATACACTGGAGATTTATTTAAAAGGGTTGAACTTCCTTCATCTTATCATTCAAAGAAATCTGTTAACATTTCTAATTGAGCCTTTTTTTAAACATTCTATTTCAATCTGTTGCTGTGATAGAGAATCTTATTTCAAGATTATTAAGACTCACCTATTGTGTAGTCTCCTAAACCAATAGCACTTATGGTGGTGAATGAATAATAAATTCCTTCAATGTAAGTCCAATTCTCTAATGACATGAAAATAAATGGTGGTAATATCAGAAACAAAAGTGATCCAGTGATAATGAAAAGAACAGTTATCCAAAGAGAAGCATTTTTCTGAAATATATTAGAAAGATACAATGTTAGCAGTTAAATCATAAAGCAGCAGCATTAAAAAACTATTGTTAGCCCTATTAGTTTAGTGTTCTTATTTATTCTTTCATTGCTCAAAGGCTTAAAGCCCTATAAAGAAATCTTTCCTTTGAATAATCTTGCCCCTAGGGGTATGTCCAGGCTCTATCATTCTATGTTCTGCACAGCATCCTTTGTTTTTTCCATCTCTTTCTTCTCTCCTGTTCTTTCTTTCCTATTCTCTGCATCTAGACCTTTATTTAAGATTAATTTTCACGTATACCTTAACACCACCCCCACTTCCTTCTAAGATTGTCCTTGCCCAGATATCAGGGTATAGTTCCTCATTGCTCTGGGCTCTGCCAACACACTCCCAGTCTAGCCCAGGACACCCAATCCAGGCACAGCACCAAACCTTCCAGCTCGCTAGCATAATAAGATAAGTTAGACACTGTCAACTGGAAGATCAGGGTACTACTAATTGGCATCAATAAATAGATCATTTGTCACTTAGCCTCACAGAACAAATTATATTTTCATTTTCAAACAAAATGAAGAAACTCCTCTTATTTCTTATCACTTTCTTTTTAAAAATAAATTTTATTGACTATGCTCTTACAGTTGTCCCATTTTTTTCTCTGTTTTATTCCCCTCCACCCTGCACCCCCTTCCCACCAACATTATCCCCGCCCTGCCCCTCTTAGTTCCTGTCCATGGGTTGTACATATAAGTTCTTTGGCTTCTCCATTACCTACACTATTCTTAACCTGCCCCCCTGTCTATTTGGTACCTACCATTTATGCATCTTATTTCCTGTACCTTTTCCCCCATTCTCGTCCACCCCATCCCCCCCGATAGCCCTCCACGTGATCTCCATTTCTATTATTCTGTTCCTGTTCTAGTTGTTTGTTTAGTTTGTTTTTTATTTTTGTTTTTTTTAAGATTCAATTGTTGATAGTTGTGAGTTCATTGTCATTTTACTGTTCACGGTTTTGATCTTTTTCTTAGATAAGTCCCTTTAACATTTCGTATAATAAGAGCTTGGTGATGATGAACTCCTTTAACTTTACCTTATCTGGGAAGCGCGTTATCTGCCCTTCCATTCTAAATGATAGGTTTACCGGATAGAGTACCTTGGATGTAGGTCCTTGTTTTTCATGACTTTGAGTACTTCTTTTCAGCCCCCTCTTGCCTGTAAGGTTTCTTTTGAGAAACCTGCTGACAGTTTTATGGGAACTCCTTCGTAGGTAACTCTCCTCTTTTGCTGTTTTTGAGATTCTCTCCTTATCTTTAATCTTGGCTAGTGTAATTATGATGTGCCTTGGTGTGCTCATCCTTGGGTCCAATTTCTTTGGGAGTCTCTGAGCTTCCTGGACTTCCTGGAAGTCTATTTCCTTTGCCAGGTTGGGGAAGTTCTCCTTCATTATTTTTCCAAATAAGGTTTCAATGTCTTGCTCTTCCTCTTCTCCTTCTGGCACCCCTGTGATTCGGATGTTGCAACATTTAAGTTGTCCCAGAGGTTCCTAAGCCTCACTTCATTTTTCTGAATTCTTGTTTTGTCATTCTGTTCTGGTTGAATATTACTTCCCTCTGCTCCAGATTTGCTTATTTGAGTCCCAGTTCCCTTCCCTTCACTGTTGGTTCCCCGTGTATTTTTCTTTATTTCACATTTCATAGCCTTCATTTTTTCCTCCATTTTGCGACCATACTCAATAATTTTGTGAGCATCCTGATTACCAGTGTTTTGAACTCTGTATCTGATAGATTGGCTATCTCTTCATTGCTTGTTGTATTTTTTCTGGAGTTTTGATCTGCTCTTTCATTTGGGCCATATTTCTTTGTCTTGGTGCTCCTGCTGTGTTGTAAGGGGCAGAGCCTTAGGTATTTGCCAGGGCACGGCAACCCACTTCTCTGTGTTGTGGTACTGTATGTGGGGGAGGGGTCAGAGAGGGAACAATGCCATTTTCTTGGCTCCCAGCTGGCTTTCAGTCACTTGCCCCACTACCCACAAGCAAATTGGGCTCTTCTGGTGCTGATTCCTGGGTGGGTGGGTTTGTGCACATTCTACGACTGTGTGGGTCTCTCCAATGAACTCTCCTGTGAGGCTTGGAGTTTCTCCTGCCACTGCAGCCCCCACAGATTTTTACAGCCAGAGGTTTCGAGGCTTTCTTTTCCAGTGCTGGCAACCTGGGTGGCATGGTCTGTCTCACTCCCCAGTTGTTCATCCCAGTTCATCTGCATGCAAATGTGGGACTACCCAGTCTACCAGCCACCACCTCTCCTGGTCCTCCAGCCACTGCCTTACCATGCATCCTTTCAGCCCTGGCTGCCCGTCTCCACCCCACCTACAGGTCTGGATGAATGTTTCTTAACTCCTTGTTTGTCAGGAGTTTGACTTCTGAGAACACTTAGTTCATATGCAATTCACCACTACTCATCTCATTGTAAGTTAAATGAGTAGAGATAAATTATCTAAGAGGAAATCGGTGGTTTCTCAGACACTGGGTTTTCTCACTTCTGTTTTATAACACAGAATGACTTGCTCTTTCTACTCCTACAAATTTCATTCAACATGAGTTTAGTAAGTGTTTATACATGTCATGTGCCTACTTTGTCAGACTTCCATACAGTTTGATTTTCTGGCAGTTCTGGTTGTTTTTGTTTTAAAATTTGTTGTTGTCCTTCATTTGCTTGTGCAAAGAGGCAAAGTATATCTACCTATGCCTGTATCTTGGCCAGAAGTCCCCTTATTTATCAATTTCTTTTTAGCATATGATGCAAGTTTCTACTCATTTATTATAGATTCTTCATTTATCATTCATTCAATATCTTTTGCCCTTATTTCTGGTCAATACTATATGAGATGCAAGGCAAATAAAGGGAAAAATACCCATATTTTATGACTCCACAAACTTTGGTAAGAAAATAAGCATTTAGAAAATTTGTTTATCATTTACTTACATTTAAATATAATTTAATTCACATCACCAGGGATTGTAAGTTCTAAGTACCATGAAAACAGTGCTGATTTTTAAAAAATAATATTGCATAAGAAGATTTATGTTTTGGCACTAATTTGTTATAGTGAGCACTTAGAGCCTGAGGTATACTATATTTTCTTGGCAATACAATATTCTAATCTAACAGCAGAGCAGACACGACAGCAACCACATACCTCCAAAAATGACACAAAGAAGTAACAAACAAAGTGGTGCCCACATTGCGAATCACCCTGACCTGGAGTAAGGACTTGATCACATCAATGATTAATGGGAATCTCACCTTGTCACCTGCTCCCTTGGGCTCTCTGAAGGGGACCCCTTCTTTATATTTCTTTATAGAAAATGAAATACCTTCTTAAAGAATGTTTACAACTTGATTTAATAATAAATTCTCAATTATGTTAGTAAAGAACTATATTATAATTTTTTTAAAGGGTAAAACCTGTGCTAATTACTGAGTTGACCACACATGATTCAACTTGACATGTGGTCAAAACCTTGGTCCAAACATCTCTGGGTTTAGTGCCAGCTCTGCCATTAATTCTCTAGGTGATTTGAACAAGTCACCTAGCCTTTTTGAAATGTTTTCCTGGTCTATAAAATGAAGGAGTTGATTAAATGACTTCTGAGAACACTTAGTTCATACGCAATTCACCACTACTCATCTCATTGTAAGTTAAATGAGTAGAGATAAATTATCTAAGAGGAAATCGGTGGTTTCTCAGACACTGGATTTTCTCACTTCTGTTTTATAACACAGAACGACTTGCTCTTTTTACTCCTACAAATTTCATTCAACATGAGTTTAGTAAGTGTTTATACATGTCATGTGCCTAGTTAATCTAAGGTTGTGAATATATATGTATATATATGTACATATATGTGTATATACGTGTGTATATATGTATATATACATATATAGTATTTATATAGTATGTATATATTTATATTTTATATATACTATATATACATACATAGTATATCTATCATATATACATGTATAAAGTAATTAAAGAAACTATATACATAAAGAAACAAAACTTCTCTACCAGATGTGTCTGTGTGTGAGAGAGACTGTGTGGAAAGAAGAGAGATCTTACCTTATTTACTCCCTTATTTTCAAGGTAGTTTTCAAGTTTTTTAAATGGCAGAAAAACTAATTCACCAATATGTTTAAAGACTATGATAGTTAGAGGGATTCCAATTGCAGCAAAGACAACACAGAACATCTGTCCACCAGCAGTTCTAGGAAAAACTGTCCCATAACCTGATAAGAGAAAAAAAAGATAAATGCCATACCCCTCAGTGTGGAAACTTAGTATAATATGCACATTTAACATTGGGTTTTGAGGGCAATTATCAGTCTTTGGTATTCCAAGACCCCCAATAGATCCAGCACATATTTTTTAAAAATAAAAAAATAAAATAAACCAAAACAAAGAAAAAACCACAATGACTTAGACAGATCTTATCCTAATAATCAACAAATGTGAGCTAAAATAAAAAAGGTTTTTCACAATATCACTGTTTCAAATTTTGAAAAATTGAATCAACTTAAGTGTTCAACAACAAAGGAGAGATCATGTACATTATGATGTATAGATATAATGAAATAGCATGACATTTATTAGAATTACTGTAAAGTTTACACTGCATAGATACTAATAACATTGCTCTGAAAAAGCAGTCTAGAACTGTATACTGTCATTAGGTATATGAAGAACTTTCTATGACAAAGGTTAACAGTTACTGTATGTGGAACGGTGAGATCATTGTCAATTGTTTAAAAATTGTGTTGTTTTATGTTTTCCAAGTTTTCTACATTTTGCATATTCTACTGCAATTAAACAAGAAAATTAATAGCATCAACGTGAGAACCAACTAATTTTTAGAATATTTGCTGGGGTTCATGCTCTTGGGCCTCACTCAGATCCCCTTGACTTGTCTGCACACCTACCCCGGTGCCTTGAGTACACTGCCTGCTAGGCAGTTGCTTTCTTCTCTCTCTCTCTTTTTTTTTTTTTAATTATTTTTTCTTTTTTAATTTTATTTTTCAATCACAGCTTGCATTCAATATTATTTTGTATTAGTTTCAGTGTACAGCACAATGGTTAGACAACCACATACTTTACAAAGTATTCTCCTGGTTATTTCCAGTACCCACCTGGCACCACACAGAGTGATCACAATATTATTGGCCACATTCCCTGTGCTGTACTTTATATCCCTGTGACTATTTTGGAACTACCCATTTGTACTTCTTAATCCATTTACCTTTTTTACTCAATCACCCAACCCCCTCCCCTCCAGCAACCATCAGTCTGTTCTCTGTGTCTATGAGTCTGTTTCAATTTTGTTTGCTTCCTTCTCTTGAGAATTGCCTTTAGGCCAGTGGAGCTGTCTCCCCTGGGAGGTTTGCCCACAAGTATACAAACAGCTGACTGATGTAGGAATGTAAAAGGCCAGACCCTATTTACAGGGTGAGACCAGTTTTGTGGTGCAATTCTTGCTCCAAAGCTACTCTGTTAGATTAGACGTATTACTTACGTATTCATGTGCTGACCTATCAATTTTAAATTTTAGATCATATTTTTGATATAAGAGATAGGGATTCTATTCCTATATACCACCTTCTTCATCCTCCTCTCCAGGTTTAATATTTATATTGCTACTTTTTATTCTTCTATATTCACCATTGTACTTTTAAGCAATATTCTTAAACCTCTGTTTAAAATTTTTTAATAAATTCCTGATTCCTGTATTGTATAATGAAAGTACTTATCCTCCTCTTTTTTTCTCCTCTCTTCTTCTCCTCTCCATCATTCCACATTCTGGTTTCTTTTCATAGCATCCTATATGATCACATTTATGCTCTGTTCTGCAACTATAACCTACCCCTTTTAGGAGCTCCTTATTCTAATAATTTATCTTGAGCCTCACTCATGGGCCTTTTTTTGCCCAAGAGTTGATGATGGGGCTTTTGGGGCAGTGGGAGAAGAGAATGAAGACCCATTTGACTTATTTGGGACCATTTTTCTAGATTTGAAAACTTTTTTTGTTGAAATGGAGTGTGTGGAGGGGAACTTTTCTTATTCCCTATAAGAGGCCATAGTCTCAAACCAAGATTTTAAGGGACCCAAATGTAGGGAAAAATAAAAATTGTCCTTTCCACAGACAGCCAAAATATTGACAGCTGCCCTCCTTTATCTTAGTAGACTTAGTATCTCTTAAACTAACTACTTTATTTTATTAAATATCTAAGATACCATATAAAGATATGAGCAGTGTTTACACAGTACCTCATGCAAAACAATGATAAAATATTTAACATCATAGGTGGAAAAAGAAAAGCACAATACCTACCTATTGTAGATACGATAATTATAGAAGTTATAAATGCATTTCTAAAAGTCCAAGAGAGAGCAGTAGTGTGATTTCCTGTGGGAGGTATTCCTAATAATATGAAATAAGTCATCATCTACAAATTAAAATAAGAGAAAAAAACAAAAGCAAATTTTGGGGTTGTGTAACTTGTATTTCTTTAAGTAGAACAGCACAGAAAATTCATTTCATTTAGTTGGATTCGAACCAAAACCCATATTCAACTGTGTTAAATTGGTAATTTTCCTTAGGATCAAGTGAAATAGAAACATTTATGATGATAACTTAGAATGGAGGTCTTATTTGTTTTAGTGGTGTCAACTCTTTTAGAAGTTGTGTATGGGTTGAATATGTGTCTATAACAATATTTTCTAAGGAAATTTGTAAGAGTGATATATGTAGATTTAGCACAATTTTAAAAAGTTAATAAAGCTCAATTATTTTTAAATAATTAGCAAATCTGGGTCAAAGATAGCTGCAGAGAGGCTTCTATTTTAAGCAAACAAATCATGAGAGACATGGAAAAAAAGATATAAGGACATCGTAATTTTATCACAGCATTGGAAAATATCAAAGGAATCAATAAGAGGGCTAGCAATTTTTGGAAAGTATAAAATGCGGAGAATTCTGTTGATTGTAGAGCCAAATACCTCTACAATCTAAATAGTAACATTAATGATCTGTTAGAGATGTCAATGTTTTTATTTCCTAGATACATCCAAGGAACTTTGAATATACAGTTAAAAGGAAGATGGTAGAGGAAAGTGGTAAAATGAGGACAATAATTAAAAGATTTTTTCTATGCTTCCTGATTCTTTACAGAATGTTAGAACAAATTTGATACTAATAAATCAAGACCAGAAAAGAAGCACAGGGGAGGAAGGAAGGAAGGAAGGAAGGAAGGAAGGAAGGAAGGAAGGAAGGAAGGAAGGAAGGAAGGAAGGGAGGGGGGAGGGAGGGAGGGAGGGAAGGAAGGAGGAAAGGAGGAGGAGGGAGGGAGGGAAGGAGGGAAGGAAGTTACAGAGTACCTATAAATATAGAACCCAAATTCTGCAGAAAATATTATATAAAAATTCAACATATCAGATAAGATGGATCCAAAGAGAAAATAAGTAAACGAAGGATACAGCTTAATGAATTTCTCACAACACAGAAAAAAAAGGCAAATTAGTGGAGAACAGAAAAGAAAGGTTAAGAATATATAGAGGATAGAAATAGATCAACCACACTGGTAATTTTAAAAGAATCAAAGGCTCACCATTTCTAAGAATTGTCAAGAGAAACAAATATAAAGGTTCATGAAGCAAACCCCAAGAAAAATAAAAACAAAAGTAATGTTTAGACTGTTGAATTAAAAGAGTAAGACAAAAGATCAAGAGTTCACCAAATCAGAGAATTTCTCTGATGCCAGAGAGAAAAGATAAATTACTGACAAATGATGGGCGATTAGATTGGCAGAAATTAGATTGGCAGATTAGACTGAAAGCAGCTAAAGGAAGTCACAAAATAGTGGAATAATGTCTCCCAAGTTCTGAAAGAAAACCATTGTCAACGCATCCTTGAGACTAAAAACAATTGTCCCTGCTTCACATAGAGGAAACTGAGATCGCAAGATGTTAGATGGTTTGCCTGTGGTCACCGACCAGTGTCAAACTCCAGAACCCGTACACGTAACCATTTTTCTACACTTAAGGTAAAAGGTAAGCATTTGAGACAAAGGAACTAAAGTGTAACACAATGTTAGTATTGCAGATTCTGCTAAAATATCTTTCTACAAATAAGATGAGATGAATATATCTTGGACCTAAACAAAACACACACACACAGAGGGAATTAATTATTACTAGTAGGCTCTCCTAAGCAAAATGTACTAAAGATATTTCAGTGGAAGAAAAATTATCTCTGAAACTCTGAGGTAAAGAACGAACAAAGAAATCAATAACATGTGGGTAAATCCAAACAAAAACAAACCATATATTGTATAATATATATTATAAAATCATATAATAAAAATGAGGCTGAAAAACACACTTTGGAAGACATGTTAGAGGGGGCAGGGGTGACGGTAGTCAGAGGTAAAATATTCCAAGAGACAAGAAGCTGCTTTCAGTGATTGGTATAACACAGTTCAAAATTAGCCTCCTGCAATAAGCAACTAGAAAACTGGACAAAATATAGGAAGTAACTATTTCTAGACATTGGAAAGAAGAAATGCGGAACTGTAATCACTAAGAAGGAGAACAAATGAGGTGAGTAGTGCCGTTGCCCAGGCTCTTCGGAGGTGGTTTCTAGACTGTGGTGCAGGGAGGGGGCGCCCCAAAGACAGCACGGTGATTTTGCTGAGATGAGGAGACAGGGATTTGCTGTCAGTAAAACTGAGGTGGTTACATCTTGAGGGCAGAGTTGCATAGAGGAGAAAGTTACATAGAGAAAGAATTACAGAAATCTGCGTAGAGGTCTCTCTGACTCTTGGGCTGAATGACATTCTGCGTATGAAAAGGGTGAAAGTTTATGAGGCTGGTCAAAAACAATTTTTTGAGAGTGGCAGACAGACTCTCAGAGTGGCCCCCAAGGCCTAATGTTCATATCCTCGTGACTCCACCTCTTTGAGTACAGGTAGGACCTGTGACTGATTTCTAGTGACAGAGAAGGTATCAAAGGTGACAGTATGTACAGGATTCCATGTAAGTGATTAGAGTATATAAGGCTGTAGTGCTGATCTTTCCCTTGTAGAGTCTCTCCCTGCCTTGCTGGCTTTGAAGAAGGAAGCTGCCATGCTGGGAGCTGCTGATGGAGAGGACTATGTGACAGGGACCTGGAGGGAGCCTCCGGCTGACAGCCAGTGTGGAACTGGGGTCCTTGGTCTGACAGCCTGGAGGCACTGAATGTTGCTAAAAGCCACGTGAGTTTGCAAGCAAATTTTTCCTCATAGAATTGTCTGACACCTTGATTTGTCTCAGAGGACACAGAGAAGCTGTGCTTTGACTGCTGACCTACAGAAACTGAGATAATGAGTGTGTTTTAAGCTACTAAGTTTGTGGCAATGTTGTTTTTCAGCAACAGCTAACTAATATACTGGGAAAGAATAATTACTATGGTCTGTTAGCTAAACAATTCCTTTAGCCCACACGGGTTAGAGACTGTTTAGGGTTTCTCAGGCAGAGTGAAGAGACTTCATTCTATCTCACGAAATTTAGTAGAAAACCTGAAAGGGTGAGAAATGCAGCAAAATTAGCCCTAAAAGCCTTTAAGTCTTAAAGGAGCTTAAAATATATATTGGAAGAACTGAAGTAATGTTTAAGTAACTTAATTGCCTGTAAGAGAAATTCCAAGAAATTTAAAGAAATATAAAAAACCAAGCACCCTGAAACAATTCACAATGTCTATTATACAATTTTTAAAAACTAATAGACATACAAAGAATCAAGGAAACATAACCCGTTACCAGGATAAAAGAGAGTCAAAATAAACAGGCCCATAAATAATAATGCCATTAAAATAATGGAATTGGCAGATAAGAACCTTAAAAGGGCTATTATAAATACTCTCAAAGATATTACAAAGCATTATCATAATAAGGAGAGAAATAGAATATTTAAGAAGTAACCAAATGGAAATTCTAGAAATAAAAACTACAACATCCAAAAAGAGTATTTCACTAAATGGGATCATCAGCAGAAGAAAAGAGTAATAAACTGAAAGATACAACAGTAGATTTTGCCCATCCTCAAGCACACAGAGAAAAAAGACTGAAAAAAATCTCAGACATCAAGTGTGTGTGTTGGGAGAAAGGGTAAGAACAAAAGCAGGAAAATGATTAAAAATTTTCAAATTTGATGAAAACTATAAACTCAATGAGTCATAAGCAGGATACACATACACACAAACACATACTCTCACACACACAAAACATATATGTCATAATCACACTACTAAAAACCAGTGATCTAAAGGGTGGAGGGGAATAAAGGGGAGAAAAGAAATGGGACAACTGTAATAACATCATCAATAAAATACATTAAAAAATAAAAAAATAAAAAACAGTGATCTAAAATGTAACTAGAGGAAAGAAAAAGTATGTAAAGAATAAATATAAGAATAAAAACAGACTTCCTGTCATAAGTAATGCAAACCAAAAGACTGTAGAACAATGTTTTGAAGTGCCAGACTAGAATTATATAACCAATGAAAATATCCTTTTAAAAAAGGCAAAACAAAATCTTTTTTCAAACAAAACCTGAGAGTATTCATCACCAGATTTTTGCGGTTCTTCATATGCTGAGTACTTTTGGATTGTATCCTGTACTTTTTTACTACTATGTTATGAGACTCTGAGTCTTATTAAAATCCTATGGGGAAAGTTGATATTTTCACTTCAGCAGGTCATCAACCTGTTAGATTCAGACCAGGTTCCAAACTCACTTTCCGTGGGATGTGGTTCCAATGGCAGTTCAGCTCTCACAGTGTCGGCAGTATCATTTGAATCTGTCCCCCATGTCCATCACTCAGAGGTCAGTCTGGGACCCAGATTCAGGTCTACCTACTACTTAAGCTCTTAAAGTCTTTGGTGTGAAAAATAGGTCCATGTATGTGCAGCTCAGATCTGAGCTATTTTATAAGGTCACTTTCCTAAACAGCTCCCTGCCTGTGATCTCCCCACTGCTTCCTTGTGCCTGATGGGTCCCCTTTGAGGTCTGCCAGCCAGAAGCGAACTCCTTCCATAAGTGTGCCATATCTGGGGTCAAGTGGCAGGAGGACAGAACGAAAAAGTGGAAGAGTTTGTCCCTAGCCTTGAAACGACAGCTTCAGGGAACAGAATTTGGTGAGTTTCCATTGCCTCCACCGTCGCTGTTGGCGCTACAGCCGCTGCCACAGCATTGCTTGGGGACTGGGATGCGAGTCAATAAAGGGAAAAAAAAGAAAAATAGCCTCTTCAATAAATGGTGCTGGGAGAACTGGACTGGTACCTGCAAAACAAAAAATGAAACTAGACCACCAACTTACACCATACACCAGAATAAACTCAAAACGGATAAAGCCATGACTCTATAAAAGTCCTAGAGGAAACCGTAGGCAGTAAAATTTCAGATATCCCAAGAAGCAATATATTTTGCTGATATATCCTCTAGGGTAAGGGAAATAAAGGAAAAAATAGACAAATGGGACTACATCAAATTAAAAAGCTTCTGCACGGCTAAAGGAACCATCATCAAAATGAAAAGGGAACTGACCATATGGGAGAACATATTTGCCAATGATACATTGGACAAGAGTTTGATCTCCAAAATATAGAAAGAACTCATATGACTCAACACCAGGACAGCAAACAATCCAATTAAAAAATGGGCAAAAGACCTGAATAGACACTTCTCCAAGGAGGACATACAGATGCCTCACAGACATAAGAAAAAAATTGCTCAACATTGCTAGCCATCAGAGAGGGGTAAATTAAAACCACAATGAGATATCACCTCACACCAGTCAGAATGGCCATCATTAATAAATCTACAAAGAGCTGGCGAGGATGTGGAGAAAAGGGAACCCTAGTGCACTGTTGGTGGGAATGCAGACTGGTGCAGCCACTGTGGAAAACAGTGTGGAATTTCCTCAAAAAACTAAAAATGGAACTGCCTTTTGATCCAGCAATTTCACTGCTGGGAATATACCCTAAGAATCCTGAAACACCAATTCAAAAGAACTCATGCACTCCTATGTTCATAGGAGTGCTATTTACAATAGCCAAGTGCTGGAAACAACCTAAGTGCCCATCAGTAAATGTGGCTCAAAAAACTGTGGTACATTTACACAATGGAGTACTACACAGCAGAAAGAAAGAAGGAGCACCTACCTTTTGTGACAGCATGGATGGAACTGGAGAATATTATGCTAAGTGAAATAAGCCCAGGGGTGAAAGACAAATACCACACAATCTCACCTATAAGAGCAATCTAATGAACAAAATAAACTAACAAACGAAGTAGAACCACAGCCATGAAAACATGGAACAGACTGACAGTGACCAGAGGGAAGTGGGAGGGGAAACATGGTGGAAAGAAGGGGAAAGGACTAGTTAAAGAGAATGTGTGAATGACACATAGACATGGACAATGGTGTGGGAATTGACTGTGGGGAGAGGGGTGGGATGGGGGAAGGAGAGGAAAGGGAGAAAAACTGGGACTGCTGTAATAGAATAACAATAAAACATTTTTAAAAAAAGAAAAATAGACAGGAGGATTTCCACTCTTTCTGAGTATTAGGGGTTCCCTTTCCTGCTCCCTGAGTTGGAAGTAGAGGATGTCTCCTAGAACTTTCTGACTGTGTTCACTTCTGAGTTTGCAGCTGCATTAAGATCAGACTGGGGGGTTACTGGGGTGCAGGGATGCTTCAACTCACTGACAATCAGTACTTAAAATTCTGGTGTTCTTCCTCTAGATTGCTGCTACTGTTTACTTCTCAGAACCCTCAACACCTGATTCATATATTCTTTCCAGGTTTTATAGTTATATTCAGTGGGAGACAAAGAGTGGAGTGTACTCATACCACCATACCCATAGCGAAAGCCTGATCAATTGACTTGGGACAAACTTGTCATAGTAATTTCATTAAAAAAAAAAAAAAGTAGTCTTTTCAGCAAATGATTCTGAAACAACAGAACATGTGTATTAAAAATAACAAATCTTTATGCTTAAAGCTTCACACAATTTACCAAAATTAACTTGAAATGCATTATATAAACAATCAAATATAAAAGCTAAACTGTATAACTTCTAGAAATCTCTCTGGCTTTGGTTTTGCTGAAGATTTCTTAGAACACAAAAAGCACACTCCATAAAAGAAAAATGTTGTAAACTGGAGTTTATAAATCCAAAATTCTCTTAAAATAATGAAAAAAATTAAAATCAATCCACAGTCTAGGAGAAAATACTGGCAATACCTGTGCCTGACAAAGTTCTCAGTGAAGGAAGCTATTTGATGGAATTTTCACATTAAATGACTTCTCTGCATAGGTAACAGTCTTGTATGACTCTGAAAATAACTACCTTCATCTCTTACCTGCACAAAGGTTTTGACATCTTCTTGAGTCATATTAGAACGATTTTTCAGAAAATCGATTTTCATATCAACTGCCATCTGTCGTAGATCTACCTCAAAGTCTTTCTCCAGTGCTTGAAATATCATTGCCCCAAGCACAAGGTACGATAGGTAGGCAAGCAAGAGTATGCTCTTCTGGGTCTTGGTGCTTGCCTTCTCTTTATATAGTAGAATGAAGGCCAGAGAATTCACATCATTTTAATATCCTCTCAAAAGAAACCCAACACAAAACAAAGCAAGACAAAATTCCCAGATATGTGACATGAACTTCTTCTTAATTATTAACCTATCTTTAAATAACTATATGGAAGAGACTAATCCTAAAGAGTTATGGAAGCAGAAAAATGACCCCACTTTTCTCCTGATGATAAGATTCCTTTTTTTTTTTTTAAAGTGAATTGTATATTTTGGGAGATCAGTAATACTTCACCGTCAAAGTTGGCAAAGTGACTGTTATTCACTCAATTTCCTTAGATGATATTTTATTTTGGAGTTATACTTTGGAGTATTCCCAGTGAATATTTTCATTTTCATTTTTAATTTAATTTATTGGGGTGACATTGGTTAATAAAATTAAACAGGTTTCAGGTATATAATTCTATAATACATCATCTGTATATTTTATTGTGAGTTTAGCATCCCAAGTCAAGCCTCCTTTCATCACTGTGAATATTTTTAAAAGAATACACTGGTAATGCTTTATTTGTCTAATAAAATGGATTAAGTTAGACCATTTAACTCTACCAGATACTAGCACTGTGAACTTAATGCCAGTTATGTCTTTGCTGTTTCAGATTCTTCATCTGTAAAATGGAGATACTAATAGCTACCTGATGCATTTTTATAGAGATTAAATGAGTTAATATATTTAAATCCACAGAATGAGGTCTAACAAATAGGAAGCGCCCAACAGACCCTAACTAACCG
The DNA here is from genome assembly GCA_004026545.1 of Mormoops blainvillei. Classification (NCBI taxonomy): domain Eukaryota; kingdom Metazoa; phylum Chordata; class Mammalia; order Chiroptera; family Mormoopidae; genus Mormoops; species Mormoops blainvillei. The sequence continues at coordinate 92,345 of PVJD01005091.1, forward strand.
CCAGGAGCGGCCGTGCTGGTTAACAGCTGTAGCGATGGCAGCAGTAGTCCAAGGAGGAAGAGGAGGGGCTTCTACTCTGCCTCCTCTTCCTCTGCCTTCTGTCCTGTGAGATGAGCAGAAGGGAACAGCATAGCTGCTGGAAAGATGAAGGAGGGGCCAGATTCCAATGTTAAGAAAGTTGTGCATTTCCTAAGACACTGGGACAACGCTTCGAGGCAGGCTTGCGACTGTGAAGCATCCCTGTTCCCCACTTGCCCCTGCTCCCTCGCGCCCCTTCCGCTGGAGAACAGCGAGAGTCTCAGTGGCACCGACCCTCGTCGCCTGGGTGAACTTTCCCAGTGGGATTTTAAAAATGAAAGCAGGTGGCTATGTTTCTTATGTGATATTCAAAACTGTAAGAAATAGGATATTGTATGCCAGTGACATGTCCATAAAAATAAAAAGCCTGACTCAGCTCAAGCAGGAAAAAAAAAGCTATACAAGCAGGCATATTTTAAAGTCAGCATTCTTAAAATATCCAAAATGCACTCTAATCAAATATTATACAATTAAATATGTCATAGCCACAGTTATTGATACACATTTCCGGTGCCAAATAACATATTTTATCATACTACATGTAAATAATTCAGATAATAATAAAACAATATAATATAGTCTTGCGTAAGCAGCTGTACTACTTTTAATTTGTACCAGACTAATAATAAGCTTTTATTATCTTCTATTTCCATGTTTAAACGAACAATAAATGCCGTGACTAAAAGACACCTGAGTTCAGCCTTCACAGAGTCTTTGTTAGATCTCCCTGCAGTAAAACACTGGGGATAGGGAGCAAACCCATCATTCTGTTGTAATCTAAAGTTAATCCAATGCTGTATGCAAATCAGATTGTGATTAAAAAAATACTTTCAGGAACTGTTAGTAGAGCACTGAAAACCAATGCATCTGATTTGGCCACATGCAAGAGGGCCTTCATGGATCTATTTTGGTAAGGGGCTATACTGGGGAGACTAAACTTTCCACGAACACTCCAACACTTGGGGGCGTCTTCTCCAGCAGTCATACCACCAAGCGCATGCAGCTCCTCACCGTCCCCACTCTAGTGAAGCCACAGCAAGTAATCCTACCTCTAGAGAGGTTTTGCCCTTTAAAACTATAGGTTAATTCTTTGGTGAAGGACATTGTGAGGCTGTCGAGATGATTTTAGCACTACCCCAGAGTTCCATCTGGAACCTTGGGGACGGCTAGTTCTACACACAGTCACCTCCCCATTATTACCACATCCCTCCAGTCAGCTGTGGCCCCACTCCTTCCGGTAATGCACTCAAAGTCCTCCATCCTGTGACATTTTCGCTGTGATCTCATTCAGTTCATACTTCCCGTCCTATCAGTCCCCTGCTGATCCCTTTCTGGGCCATGATGTGACTCCCATCTGGTGGTCAGAGACTCTCTTTATATTTGCCCCATCACACTACTTACCGCTTCAGCTCTAGTCCCGTCAGACTCATATTCGACAGTCAGGCCTCTGGGCCTCAGCCTTGCTCCTCCCCCCCTTCACTTGCTAAAACGCTCCTCGGCCTTCCAGATTTGGGTATCCGACATCATAGGAGACACCCTGTATGTTCCTCTCTAATAAATTCAGTCACAGCATTTCTTTGTACTAGATTCATGCACAGCCCCCTAGAGAAAGTATAGACTTTACCTTATTCAAGTTGTTATGCTTGCTTTGAACACCTAACAGGGCTCTACAGACTCAATAAGTGCTTCTTAGATGTAATTAAATAGTTTCCATATAACTTAAATTATTGACAATTATTTATATTTTCCCCTCCTGATGACAATATCCAGAGAGAAGATAAAGTATTGAAAAAATCATGGGCTTAAGAGTTTTGTGGCACTGGCTTTGATCCTGGCTCAGTCACTATCCAGTGTGTGATCTTGATAGGTAACTTCTCTGAAGCTGTCTTCTTATCTATCGTGTAGCTTTCACCATCCCCTCACATTATTATCATTTTGAATCTTCAGTTTGAATTTGAGTTCTTGTGTAGACTACCTAACACGACAAATTCTCAAAAATAGCTTTTACGACTTTTATGATTAGTTGCAATAATTATCTTTAGGCAGAAAGAATCTTCATGGCACATTTTATGGTGACTTCCCTCTAGTGTTTATTTCTATTTAAAAAAATGTTTGTTGAATGAATGAAAAATGTAGTAATGAACTTGGAGCTGGACAAAGTCTCTTGGTCAGAAGTTCCTGGGAATTAGTCTGTGAGAAATATGAATGGGTCATTTCCTGTTTGCTTGAATCCCAAGGAACCAAGTGGGATTCTTCTTCTGCTAATTTATCTATGATTGTTAGGAACAAGGAATAAGATGGTTGTTTTGCGTGTATGAGCCAAGAGTACGGCCCTCAAACACTCAGGGAAACATTGGAGCTATCCCAGATTTCAGATTTTTGTGGTCATGAGCGACTCTAATCTTGGAACAAGTCCTATGTGGTCCCAAACAGTGCAGAGGGAGGCGACAGTGTCCCTGTGTTCAGAAAACTGCCTTAGTAGCGCCAGATCGCCCTGGCGGAACAAAGCAGCAGAGCACTTGTTGAATTGCCGGACAATATCCTTTTTCTTACAGTTTTGAATTTCACATAGAAAACCCAGCCGAACACGCTCATTTTTAAAAAAAATCCCACTGGGAAAGTAAGTTCACCCAGGCGATGGAGGTCAATGCTACAGAGACTGGCCCTGTTCTCCAGTGGAAGGGGCGGGAGGAGGCAGATTGAAGGGAGGACACAGCTACTTCACAGTCACAAGCCTGTCTCAGATGTTCCCTTCACCGCCATGCATCCATGTATCAGATAAATGCTGAGTACCTATTTATTATGCGTTAATAACTGTTTTAGCCCTGAGGATATACCAGTGGACAAAACAGACAAAAATTCCTGCCCTCAGGGAGCTTAGATCCTCGTGGGGAATTTAAATACTAAATAAATGGGTGGGTAAGGTATATAGAACATCAGGTGACAAGGACTGAGCTGGAGGAGAGAATCAAGAAGCACCATGGACGTGTGAGGCTGGGGACTGCCATTGTAAAGGGAGCGGTGAGGGAATACCTCACTGACAAGATGAAAGTTGAACAAAGACCTAAAGCAGTGATCCCAACTTTTTTGGCACCAGGGATCGGTTTTGTGGAAGACAACTTTTTCCATGGACGCAGGCTGGGTGGCGGGGCTTGAACAGGAGGAGAAGCTCAGGTGGTGATGCAAGCAGGCTTTACTCACCAGCCTCTCACCCCTGACCGGTGCCTGGGGGTTGGGAACGCCTGACCTAAAGGGTTAAGGAGAGAGCTGTGGGAACCTGGGGATACGCTTTCCCAGCAAGTGCACACGTCCTAAAGCTGGAATATCTTTAATTCGTTTTGAGGTTCAGGGAAACCAGAACAGCTGGAACAGATTTAGTGGAGATAGAGTAGATATTCCTAAAAATCAGGATATGGTTGCAAAGGAGAGAGAGCATGGATGCCGTGTGATCAAAAACATCATGTACTGCATTCAGCACCGATGGAGGAAATTCATAAGAGAAATACATGTTTGTGGTTTACCTCCAAGGAGTTGAACTGGGGATAGGAAGAGAGAAAGGATAGGATGAAGCCTATGCTTTTCATTTAATATACTTCTCTACTTATCATTTTCATGCGAGGCATGTATTTCAAGTTTAAGATCTAATTAAATAAAGGAACCACTAGTCATATAGTTGTGCCCTAGTACGCACACAAGAATGTTATTGTTTCACTGTTGATAATAACAATCAGTAGGGAAGTGCTTTTAAATACCAGACTACCCTGCAAGAAAACATAAAGATAATGCTAAAGTACACCTATATATTGACTTGGAAAGAGGCCTATGATCTAGGACTCAAAACGCTGGTGAATGAGTTTCATCTTATGGTTATAATTGAATAAATGTGCCAATGTACAAAATTCCTCCAAAACATTGTTTATACAGTAATAGCAAAAACCCATGGAAACTATTTATAATTATGGAATTGGGTAAAATAATTATGCAACATTCAAACATTGGACTATTACTCATTTGACATGACTGCATAGCTCTATATTTAGCATGCGAGTACATGCAATGTGTTATTTTAACCTAATAAAAAGCATTTAATAAAAATGTTGCTTTCACTTAATATTTACTTAAAAGGTTATACGTTTCCATATGTTTCAAACCTATGGGTTTAGACAGTGTCCGTTATCTGGAATAACTATAATTCATCATTACCCAGCCCCGGGCTCAAACAGGGGGTTAGGGTGCACTCCGCAGGACCGTGTGCCGGCTTTCACTGGGTAGAAACGGCAGTTCTCGCCAGTGGCTGATAAAGGGAGCCTGAACCAATAAAGGTTAAAACCAAAGCAGAGTTTCAAAGTGTAAAGAGTACAGGGTGCTGCTGGGCCCCAGAGGGCACACAGGGAGCAGAAGGCCCTAATCGTCTGGGAGCCTGGCTTGTGCCGACTCTGGACTATTTTTAGTTACAGCGATTGAAAATTGGGTCACTCCCTTTGTGGACTCGCCAGTGAGGATTCTCCAGGCGTGAGTGTGATTTGCACATAATTCAGTCAATTATGCTTTTCTCTTGAAAAAATGATGCTTTCGCTAAAATAGCAAGAACAAAATGTGGGCTTGCTGGTCCGTCTGGACAGGAATACAGCAGAGCCTGGATTTCCACTGGGGCTGGAAGGGAAGGACAGTTGGAGTTGGACCAAAGCTGGTTGGCAGTTTCTTTAACAGGTTTGAATAAGTAAATACATGGAGACACCTACCTTCAGCATGAGGCTATAGAGACACTTTTACATTTCAAAATTATATAAGAATTTTAAGAAGAGGTTTGCTGGCCTCCTGTAACTACCACAACTTAAAGAGCTATAAACTAAAATCATATTTAAAAAAACAACAAAAACCCAAGCTTTCTGGAGCTGCTCCTTCTTTTTTTTAAATCTTGTTTTAAGTAAGTGCATTTAACTGGATTTGTTATACTGTTCTATTTGATCTTTTTGTTCTAAAACTTCCTTTTATTCTTTACTCATGTGCCTGTTGGTATTGTTTTACCTTGCTTGTTTTCTTCCTCTGCCTTCTAGCTTTTATTACCTTATTTACTTACTATATTTATTCTTGATATTATATTATTTTAAAAAAATATTTGTCTTACCAGATGTTGACCTTGATATATCCTCCTAGATAATTTTATTCCTCTGTTTTATAAAAATGCACTCACCCCTTTTACCAGCATGATGAATGGTCACATTTCTTTTAAATGTTCCCATTAAGCCACTGGAATCCCACCTAGGCCTTCTCCCCTACATTACCCAGTAGTGCTGGGAACGCCTTATCCCACCCAGGAGGTCAGTCCCTGACCCTCACCCTGACTCCAGGGTGCTCCATGCCAAGTGTGGCTGGCACTCCCAATTTACCATGTTACAGCTCTTTAAACACACAGCTGTGTTACCTGCGGGACCAGGTCAAGGTCTAGTACTGACTACATCATCCAGAAGTACCTGAGCGGACAATGTTTTTTGCTTGCTCAACAGTCATGCCTTTCCCCTATGCTCTTGCAGGTGTGCATTCCTGACCAATGGGGATATTTGGGAAGTATGCCTATAGTAAGAAAAAAGGCATGGGGAAAAAGCTACTTTTCATATATGTTGAATGTGATTTTTGTCTACATGTGATGTCTGGAACTACTGCAGCCATAGTGAGGCAATGAGGGGAGATACTGTCCACAAACGGATGATGGTGAGGGGAAAGATGCATATTGGGCTGCTGAACCAAACCTGGAACCACTTTGCCTCTGCACTTCCTATGGGAGATAATAAAAAGCCTTATTTTTTAAAGACTAACTTTTAAAAACATTAATTTGTTTTCCAATTATAGTTGACATAGAAAATTATTTTAGTTTCAGGTGTACAACATAGTGATAAGACATTTATATATCTTATGAAGTGATCACCCTGATAATATAAATATCCTTACTACATAAGCCAATTTTCATTGGGTATTGTGCCACTTGTACTTCAAAGCATCCCCACCGGGACATGCTGTCCTTATGTGAGGTCCACAACCGCAGGAGGGCGCCCACTAACATCATCTCTTTTCTACTCTCATGGTGATTTTCTTTTCCAGACCTCTTTGTATTTCACTGCTACTTAATTCCAGTCACCATAATGCTCCCCAACAGGTGTCAGTGACTATAAATCATTCATAGATAAAGTCAGAGTGCTGTTCCTCATGTCCCACCAAATGTTGAGGCTGCTTATGCACATCTTCCCACAAATTTCTAAGCAACTGTCAAGTTCATCATACCAATTTTTCTTACAGAGTAAAAATGGAAAGTGCCTTCTCAGTATTCTCCTGTAACATAATAAATTTCTTCTTAATTACAGAAGTAAAGTATATCCATATAATAAACTGGAAAATGCCAGAAGATAAAAGGAAGGAAATTTCAATCTACCATCCAAAAACACGTTCAGTTAACATTTCAGTGTATTTCCTTTTAATCTTATACATTTGAAGTCATACTGCATGTATGATTTTTTTAATCCTGGTTTATTCACTCAACATGTTGTTTTTAATCTTACATTGCTATTCTTCAAAAGCATGTTTAAAGGTTGAAAATATCTTATGAAGATGTACCAAAATGTATTTAATTATTACATTATATAGAAGCCTATATAATATAATGTTAAAACTATGTATTCCAAAGTAAAAATCCCAACTCCACTTTTTCTTTCATTATTTTTTCAAATAAATTTTCAATTTCTTGTTCTTCCCCTTCTCCTTCTGGCATCCCTATGATCTGGATGTTGGCACTTTCGGAGAAGTCCCAGAGTCTTCTTATACTATCCTCAGTTTTTTGAATTCTTGTTTCTTCTTGCTGTTCTGGTTGAGTGCTTTTTCTTCCTTATGTTCCACATCATTGATTTGAATCCTGGCTTTCTCCCCTTCACCATTGTTTTCCTGTAGATTTTTCTTTATTTCACTTAGTGTAAGCTTCATTTCTTCCTTTATGTTGTTGTTGTACTCAATGAGTTCTTTGAGCATTCTGATCACCAGTGTTTTGAACTCTGCATCTGATAGGTTGATTATCTCTATTTCATTTAGTTCTTTTCCTGGGATTGTGTTCTCCTCTTTCGTTTGGGCCATATTTCTTTGTCTCTTCAATTTGGCAACCTCCCTGTGTTTATATCTGTGTATCAGGTAGAGCTGCTTTGACTCCCTTTCTTAGTAGTGTGGCCTATTGTAGAAAAGGCACCTGTAAATTGTGTGGGTGGAGCCTTAGGTAATCGCCAGGGCAGGGCAACCTGCTTCACGGCTTTGTGGCTTGGTGTGTGTGTGTGTGGCAGAGCGGAGCTTGAAGAGGGGATAGTGCCACTGCCTGGCTTCTGGAGGTTTGGCTGGCACTTGCCCAGTTCCAGCTCCACTTTTGATCAGATGTGTGACTTTAGACATGGTATATAAACGCTTGGAGCCTTGGTTTCCTCATCTGTAAAGTGAGTATAATAATAACACCTACCTCCTCGGCTTGTGAGAAACAAATAATTTGAGGCCTTAAAACAGTATCTGGCACAAAGTTATTACTCAATAAATTATAAAATTTTGGGATTATTTTTCATTTTCTCAAATATAAATAAAACATTCATGTCTTAAAACATCATTGGACATTTTTGCATCCCTGATTACTTTTTGGAATCACTTCCTGGGAAGGGAATTACTGGTTAATATCTTTTGTTTTTTATACTTCACCAGACTTTTATAAAAACAAAAAAGCAGGAAACTCAGGTCTTAAGAGACAATAGTGACAATACATTCCCTAAACACAATAAGTATTTTTCATTTTAGTCTTTCAGTCCCCCTCCCAACATTATAGGATCAATTCACCCATTTCCTCCCAAGTTCACCTTCCTGCCCTGAAATCGAAGTAATCCTGGCCATTCACAGATTAAAATTAATTCCTAACATAACAGGAGGTCTCTTCTGGGGGCCAATCAGGTGAGCTACTGGAGCAGTATTTTCTTCTTCAGTTATGGATTCTCACTTCCCTTTTTGAAGAAAAATGTGATTTAAGCAAAAATCGAGAATTTTTCTTCCATACAATGTTCAAAAACTTATGGAACATAAGAAACAGGTAAAGGAGGGCTTTATGCAGGGAGCCTCATTGTAGTACCGAGGTATAATTTTAATTAAATAGTTTAATTAACTACTTAATTAACCAATTAAGTAGTTTTATCAACCAGTAGTCAATTTCCTCAGGTATACTTTCGTTTACCCTGTTCCGATTGAAGACATTAGTAAATCTTTAGCAGCCTGCTTGCTACTACTTCAAAGAAAAGCCACAATCTGTCCTTAATTTTTAATCACTAGTCCGAGACTTCTCAATTCATCATGGCAAAGAGAAAATAACAGAAGGAATAATGTATCTTCTGTTTTTCATCCAGTCAAAAAATCCTTTCACTGACCCCGTTCTCCTACTTACTTTTTTGAATATTTAAATTGAATATAAAAGTTATTTGGGATTAAATTACATAAGAGTCATTAAGAAATATTTCACTCCCATCAGTTTTAAGTCTGAATTCTGCAACAGATTTGTATCTTGAAAAACAGGCTTCAATAACGGATGCTTGAGAATTTACATTTGTGATGCTTTTGCTGCCCTCCTGTGGCTGTCCTGGATCCTAACAACCTGTACAGCCTTTTGTCCAGCTGCCTGGTCTCACCCTTTGTCATCCGCTTTCTCTGTTGTGCAGCCTCCTCCTTACTCTCATCTATGTTATCTGAAGGACTTCAGCCCGTCGATGACTCATCCAGGGTCATGGCTCCATTTTGACCCCGAGATGGCAATGTTCCCCCTGCTAGGTTCAATGTCCCTCACAGCTTTGGTTCCCTCGTGTGTGGCGATAGGCTGCCTTCCTCTTTGATGGAGAGTATACATTCTTAGTAGTGGTGTACTCGATAAAGTGATTGTTTGTTTAAAAATGACATTCTCAATCCTTGCTTATAATATGGCCCTTCATCAGACAAATGATCAGGCTGGGCACATCTGTCAGCAAAGCTTGGTTTGCTCACTGCGTATTTTATTGGCATTTTTGGGTCTACTCATTCTCGGGGGTCTTCCCCCAGGAGCGTTTTTTTAATGTTTGGTCCCTCCTCACCGTCCAATCAGATACGCCTTTTCCTGGTTCAGAGAGCCTCACAAAGATTTGTCTCCAGTCTAAAGAAGATTTCTAATTCAGAGTCATTTGTCCAGATGAAATACCTGATGAACTTGAAGGGAAATTAACCATTTAGCATTTCCTGGCACTTTCTGGAGTTTTTGAAAATGATTTCCTCTCTTCCCCTGATGGAAACACTCTTTTAAAATTAAAGTTTAAAAATATGAACAAGTGAGTAAAAGATAAAACCAACATCAAAGATGGGCTAGTATATGGGGTGACACTAAGATGTTGGGTTCAGGACAGTTACCCTGACTTTGTCTCTTAACTAAACACACCAGGACTAAAAATGCAGGTGAACAATGTCAGACACTAGTCATGTGACATGATCTAGTGATCTAGCAATTAAAGTGCTGAACTCTAGTGTTCTCTGCTCCTGAGCAGAGCACTTAACCCATCAGCACTTCAGTTCACTTGTCTTTAAAATGGAGGCAATATTTCCCGGCTGGTGTGGCTCAGTGGATTGAGCTCCGGCCTGTGAAGCAAAGGGTCGCGGGCTCAATTCCCCAGGCAGAGCACAAGCCTGGGTTGCCAGCAAGGTCCCCAGTAGGGGGCGTGTGAGAGCAACCACGCATTGATGTTTCTCTCTTTTTTTCCCTCCCTTCTCTGTCTAAAAATAAATAAATAAAATATTTTTAAAAATAAAATGGAGATAATAATACATACTTTCGAGGGTTGTTGTGATAAATAGATGTGATATTTTTACAAACTGTAAATCAAGATACAAATAAAAAGTATTTTTTATCCTTTTTTTTAGGGGATGAAATTAAACAAGATCAAAACAGCCAACCAACAAAGATGCTTCTCTAATGGGTTCTTTATAAAAATTAAGCAACTAGGAGCTAATAATTCATAAGAATAAATTTTATTCTAAAGATAGCTTCCCCTGTGATAAATATGAGAACATTTGTAATGTACACAATTGATTTTTTTTTTAATTAAAGCAAAACCTCCTAGGGTAGATGATGTTAGGTTGAAAGTCATAAAGCAATGAAGTTGGATTTTAGGGAGAAAATAGGTCAATGCCTACTTAGATATTGTCACAAATAACTCTGGTCCATTTCTGAATCCAGTTGGATTTAAGGCACAAAATGGACCTGAAACAGTCAAAATGGTCACCTTACTAGAGAAAATATGGCCTAAAATGCAAGAACATCATGTGGAAACAAGCAAACTCCAAGCTCTCTGCCGTTAGCCTCAGTGTGAGGCCACCTCGTTCGGTCAGTCTGCATTCTGCACACTGCTGCCCTTTGCCCCCTCTCTTGCGTCTTAGGCAGCCTTAACTGTCATTTTAAGAGCTAAATTCTGTAATGGTTTAATTTGAACACTACAGTTACTTTTGGCACAATAGCATATGCCAGATAATTTTTTAAAAGAAGCAGAACCCTCTTTAAAACCAACCCACCCAAGGAATTCCAGTTTGTAAAAGAGTTCAAAGGGAAGCTGCTCCCATTGAAACGGGAGTTGGGGAAGTGCCCAGGTCTCCCTGAGATCCCCCTCCTTCCTCCCTCCACCCTTCTGGCGGTGGCTCCCAAGCCACCTTCAAGGATCTTTAAGACTCTAGGAAACACAGGCCGAAAACACTTGTCTATGCCAATCTGACAACTGGTTTTCTAAATAGCAAATGAGGATAAACTTGGAAATAACTGAAGATATTGTGAGAAAACCAAATCGATCTTTGGAGAAGAAGTTGCCTGAGAAGGGGAACAAGGGGATGCTCTAGAGTGATAGAAGTATCCTATATCTTGACAGGGGTGTGCGTTATACAGGTGTAAGTATTTGTCAAAAATGAACTGTGCACTTAGGACCTGCCATATAGCTAGTGATCTCATCATATATGCCTCAGTGCAATAGCTGAAGGCTAGAGCCAGGCTGAATCTGGTTAAGTCTCCATACTACCCCAAACTCACATTTACTTAACTGAAAAGATGCTCTGTAACTCCAGTGGGTTTCATCCATAAAGATCAAGCTTGTGTTTATGGAGCACCATCTACTTTGGACTAGTTAATGCTATAATTCCAAATCAAATAACATAGTTTAATGGTTGCAATATGTACCATTGTTTAATCTCTAGTCTTATCTTCTATCAAGATAAAGAAGGATGTAACTGCCCTTATTAAACTGATTAATACTTTGCATCACCCCTATAGCAAGGACTAATGCCTGAAGACTATTCCCAGAAAAAGACTTATTTCATAAAAACAGCCAAGCCTCAGGTCAAGTGAAGTGTTAATTCTCAAGTGGTACTAAGAGTTAAGAGTCTTATTCTGAAACAATGGCTCACACACTTTTTGGTTCTTATACACCTGTGTGAATCTGATGAAATATAAACATTTCCTCTCAGATATGTGTACACACACACACACACACACACATACACACACCCCCCAAATGTTGAGTGTATTTCATATACTTATATTCCCTGAGGCCCATTCCCAAATTCCAGGTAAAGAATCCTTTCTCTGAATATTTTCTCAGCTTCAGAAAGTCTCATTTGAGAATAACCACCATAGTGTGGTAGAATAATCAAAAAGTTGTCCAGGGGCAATAATTTGATCCTCTATTCCTGAGTGGGAGTTTTTTATTGTTGAGAAATTCATTTTCTCTAAATTGGTTCATAGCTATTAAAAGAACATCTAAGGTGTGTGCAGCATTGTTTGATTTTCAGGGCACTGACATATAATGCCAGGGGCTTTTGCATAATAGACATCTACTGAATTAAATTTTAAACTCATATAACCTTCCTAATAATTCTAGAAGGTTTCAATTTCATCATGAGTAGGAAACCTCAAGTACAGATCTATCCAAAATGAGTTGGCAAGTCAACACAAGACTGAAAAAGAGACTTAGAATCCTTGCTCTGGCACCAGCCTCTTTTCACTACGTTGCCAACCAACTCTTTTCAATGAATTAACACCAACAACAATAATAGAGTAGTTATCATTGGTTGAGCAGTTCCAATCATTAAGCTAAGAACTGCTCAAAAAAAATCCACTTGGAACCATGAATTTGAAATAAGAATTTTAAATGTGGATTTACACTAAATGATGATCTTTAAAAAATAATGTGAACATATTCTTCATCATCTGGAGATTGTCTTAACGCTGACTAATGCTTCTTCATTTTAGAACTCGAACTTGCATTTATGCCTGTCACTGCGTTCCTGCCACGTGAAAGACAAATAATTCCTGGCACCCCACACAAAGAAAGGTTTCTGGCAGTTCATAGGGGGAAATGTAATGTCAGCTCTGAGTTCACAGAGAACACAGTAATTTGAGAAATGTGCTCAATAAATGCTTGTTGATGAAATATTTATTTTTAAAATAATATTTCTTCTAGAATGCCCATTTAGCAGGAAATTATATAATAATTATAAGCAAATTTTATTTCCATTTCCAGAAATAAATGGATTAAGTTCCCATTTACTGCAGATTTCAATTGCCTGAAAATACTATCCCTTAAGGGTGATCTTTAGTAATTAATTAATATTGGTATGTAAGAATTTCTTGTTGGCAGAATTTTGATAAATCAAAAGGTCTCATGTGAGGTATCAAGCAAATGTAAATCGGAGATTTACATTTATTTTGTACAGCATATTTATGCGAGTAATACTTTTCTGCCATGGAAGCAATAAAGACAAAATGCTTGAAGTTATGTAACCTGACACAAAGACTCATCATTTTAACATTAAATTTAACATCAGTGATTTAGTGTCAGCAAACATCATTATCTGTCATGTTAAATAATTACTATTAACTTAAATTCTGTTTTTATTTGATTCATGTGTTTGTTTTGATTTTAAAATATTTCTTGTTGAATAAAGCTTGCAACTGTAAAGAATTGATTTCTAGTTTTAGGTTTATATGTTTGAATAACATTATAATAAAAATTTAAATCAATATTGGGGTGGTCTATAAGTATATATTTCCTTTGGGCACGCACATATTACTCAAGCCTGGGAAACACTGGTCCAGATTACGTTGATGAATTGCTCAGGGTTCTTGAGACACACTCTAGCCACTTAATAATCCAATATTTCAAGCTTATCCACAAGGATGCCATGGCAAAGTTTGTCAAGTGCCTCAATGAAATCAATGCATTATTGGTGTCTTTTGGGCATTTCTGGTACATTTTTGCCATTCCCATGAGCTGTCCATTTAATGATGCTATAACAAAATAATCAGCTTTGGAATGAAGTTGGAGGTCACATCAGTTATCTGGAGACTCAGTCAGTGAAAGTCATAGTTGTTCCATATGACCCATTCTGAAGACCATTTTTCACGGTAGAGAAGACAGAAGCCAAAATGAGACTGAAGTAGCTTTGGTATCACAGCAAACTTGGGGACTGTAAGAGTGCCTCACTACATTTTGGCCAGGATAGGGCTCTAAGACACAAGAAGACCCCAACACAGGGGTGCAATTTCTGTCTCTTTCTTTCTCTCCTTCTCTTTTTGATAGAGGGTATAATGTTGCCCCGGACCTGCTTATATCTCAAGCACCAACTGCAAGTAGCTGTGCCATTTTGCCTCATTCTGGGAAGTGGTCACACCTACCTATTCAAGGTACTGAGACAGGGATTCTATTGCAGGTTCACACTCCAATTCCCTGCCAGTCTCTGGACACAGATCACATGGACATCAAATTTCTCCTCTGTTTTCTGGTCTCCTTTGAGGTTATAGGTCTCCTTCTAAGCAGTCACCCACAGCTGCGTATTCTAACTGACCCATTGACCCTAATTCTGTCCAGCTCCAATCCCAACCTGCGCCTCCCTGTGGCTACCCTTAACCTTAAAGCTAACAGAATCCTCACGCAATTTTATGTTTATAAGCTCTAAGGGCTGTGAGGGCAAGGACCTTGCTTCTTTTGTTCATCTTCCCACTTTGAGTATCTAACTTGGTCCCCAGCATATAGCTGGCTTCCAATAAATGTGTAGTAATTGATGGAATGAGTAAATAAATGTAAGCTCTGAAACCTACCAATTAAACAGAGACTTGAAGCATTTTCTCCAGCTTCAGAAACACAAGTGATTTTTTTAAAAAGTCCTAGGTTATTTCATTTGTGTGGTCTCCAGATCCAGCAGCTATTTCCTTGTGGTCATTCTAGGTTTTATAAGACTGAATCAAAAGACACTCCTGACACCTTTCTCAATCATGGAACAGGAGGAAATGCAACATTCCAGGGACTGGAAGCTGCATCCCTTCTCTCCCACGATGTTTAAGGACGGAATGTTCTAGCTATTTAAACAGCAGAAGCAGGGACCTCTTTTTTACCTCAGGAACTGGAGGGAAATTTTCTTTATTCTGCTCAGAAGTTCAGAAGTCCAGGGTCAACACAGAATAGGATTTAAAAATCAGTTTCTAGCAAACCTTTTGTGGTTTGCATCCTGCTTGCTCTTACGGTCAACAGATATACCTGGGTTCATGACACCTAAGCCGAATGTATCCATCTAGTCAAATAATATTACTTTCCCTTTATTTAAAAAATATATCAATAATATTGCCCATTTTAATTCTCATTTCAAATAAATTTTCCAGGATGAAAGGTTGTGATTATGCTCTAACTCTCAAATTTCTACTAGAAATTCAGATTACGCTCCAGGAATCTGAGACTTTCTCACAACAGAAAGAACTTATTTCTTGCTACAAAATGCCACACGGTCATTAAATAACAACATATCAGAGGAGAGGCAGCCTTACTACAGATAGAAGGATTAATAAAACTTAGCCAATAGCTTATCCTAAGGTAAAAATTATGTCAAATTTTCAATAACCCATTATGTACCAGTATGGCAGATTTTATTTTTAAAAAGGGCCACAGCACTGTTCCAGGTCCTGCATGCCACTCCTCTTCATGCAGTGGGGTCAATTTCCCCTCCCACTGAAACCGAGTTGACCTTGGTGACTGTCTGCCTAAATGAAGAGCATGTCGTGGAAGCAACACTGTCCACTTCCACAGCAAGGTCACAGAGTTCCACCTGGCTGTCTCTCTGGGGAGGCTCACACTTAGAACCCATGAAGGACATCGGGAAGATGCCCATGTGACCTGGAGAAGCCATGTGCAGGTGTTCTGGCTAACAGCCCACCTAAATTCTCAACTGGCCACAGCATCACCACCAGACCTATGGGTGAGCGAGCCCTCGGGTAGTTAATTCCAGGCTCCATCTTTAAGCCACCCCGGCTGAAGCTTAGCAGAGCAGGAATGGGCTAGTCCCACCGTGCCCTGCCCACACTGCAGCTCTGTGAACAAAATCATTATTGTGGTTACGTTAGACTGCTAGGTTTTGGGTTGTTTGTTATGAAACCATAGACAACCAGAATAACCAAATACTATGTTATCTCATTCAGTCCTCATAACCACTGAGAGGTAAGTATGATCAACGCTGTAGTGCCAATGAATTCGGCCCTGGAAATACATTAGTGAACGTGACAGACTTGGTTCTTGCCTTCATCAAGCATTGGGGCAAAGTGACTGCTTCCTTTCCTTTAAAACCATAAACTATAAACCATTGGAAGAACTACTGACCCCTCATTATACATATGAGAACAAAGATCATGCCTTTTCCTAGATATCTTCCTCATAATATTCTCTAGCAAGAATAAATCAAATCATATGTTTCTCTTGGCTTCAGGTTCAGTGTGTGTGTGTGAGAGAGAGAGAGAGGGAGAGAGAGAGAGCACATGCATGAGCACAAAAGAATTGGTCATGTTCTTGCATTAGAATTCTACAGAGAATTTTAAACTTGGTTGGCTTTCTCTTATATTTCATTTGATCCTTTTCAATATTTGTTCTAAACTGTCTTATTCAGGTAATACATGTTTATTGAAGGGAAATTAGAAAATATGATTAAATCAGAAAGTAAAATTATCCCCAAATGCCAATACAGACAGATAACTTCTATTAAATATTGCAGTAACCGGGCTTCCGAACTTGCTCCGCCAAGGCAGGCATAGCTCCTTCTGTCCCACCCTGGCTGCCCCCGCCAACCTGCATTGCTGTGCCGTCCCCCTTCAGTGTGCTTCCTTTAAACAGTCACACTCACAGCACTCCAAGCTTCAGATGAGAGGGCGCGCTACCGCCCACTTGATTAACACACTAGTTTCTAACTAGCTAACTCTGCGAAACATTCTGCATTTTTCAGAGATGGGTACTTTCTGAATAATCACGCTGTGAATTTCTCCACCTTACCTCTCAGGTTTAATGTGTGGCCTTCAATTTTCTAGTGAAGACCTTGACTCTTGCCTATTGCCTCTACCCTTGCAATGCGTGAAAAACCAACCTGGCTACCAGCTTGACCTGATCCTGATCCTGAGACCCATTCTGCCTGGACAGTGCACCTACCTAACACATCCCAGCCCTGCAGGGCCAATCCACACATCAAGTTCATTCAACCAACTTTCAGCACTAGGGAAGAAGGCAATGTAAGCTAACACATATTATTCGAATGGCGGAATATTGCTTAGGGCCTCCTAGACTACAGTTTTATAATTTCTTGCATTTCAATCCCATTTGCAGTGGTACTAGAAGTACAATGTTGGAGGTTTCAAATCAATAGAAGTAAAATTAACTTGGCACTGAAAAGCATGATGAGTCTAGAGGGGAGAGGGCCCCCTTTATTTAGGAAAGTAGAATAATTCAACTACATATAGAGTATCTTTAGTGTTTTAGGATTCCTCAACCTTTTGACTCATATATGTTACTGTATATTTACAATTATCTCAGCTATCCAGGGTCATTAACACATTGCCTGTGACTTTGAATCCTTGGCTATGGGAGCTGTACTTCACTCGTTAACAACATGCCACATTCTCAAATGGCGACCGCTGAATCCTGGTTTTAGCTGATTGCGGCAATCTGGGTTTTATTATTTAAGAGCAATAAGATGACAGATTGGGCTGGTTCCCACTATCTCAAAATAGCAGCCTTAAGTATCTGGAAAATGTGAGCATGAAAATATTTAGGGATTTGAAGAGGGTAGGTTATGTGCTGTCTGGAAGAGAAAGAGCAGAAGATTATCACCCAAACAATTTTGATACTGGGTTTTATCCTCCTGCAACAAGCAGACTATAGCTGAAAGAGTCTGTTGCCATTTACCATGAGACTGTAAACTGGCTCATATCTCTAGCATATCTCATTTATTTTTGGCTCCATGTTTAGCTAGTAACAGTGGAATTTGGTTGCCAGCACTCTTTTAGCAAATACTGTCCGGATCTGCCAGAGATTGCAGTTGCTCATGGCCATGTAGAGGCACAAAACAAGAAAAGTAGTGAAGAGGAAAAGAGCTTTCAGCGAGAGAATGTTTAGAAACATTTCAAGGTTAGAGTTCAACTTCAACAATGAATTTCATTTATTGCATCTTTTTTTTCCTTCCCCCTACTATTCATGGCTAAAGAAATAATACTAGAAAAGAAGTCACTTTGGATTATCTTTCTCATCACATGGAGGGATATTTTTAAGAGCCAATGGACCCCTATCTTGCCATCTTTATTTCTAAAAAGGCAGAATTTTATTCCCAAGTAAAATACTAAACACTGCTCTATGCCTAAGAAACAGTCTCCCTTCCCTCAGCAGTGAGCGGGGCCAGGCGCACCAAACCTTAGCAGCGGTTCCAGCAAAGACCGGTTCTCAGGAAGGCTGGACAAGTTGCGTTTCCCACACTGGAATTTCCTGAGCAATTAAATCTGTATTACTGAATGCAGAAGCTTTCGCTCGAGGTAGCCATTCTGGCCATCGCTCATACAGTATTCTGCATTTAAATCGGACCACCCAAATGGATTAGAAATGTGACGAGCAGTCATCAGCATGGTTGAAGATATAAAGCCAAACGGGAATGGCCCAAGAGATACTCACTGTTTATACTATCTGCTTCCTCATGGTGTCACATGTGCACAAATAAAATTACTAAAGAGAGGAACAGAAGGCCAGATTGAACAGCTGTGAAATGTATGACAAATCTGTAGTCCTCTTAACTTCTAATTTCATTCCAGATCCTTACGCCCCCACAAATTCTGCTCCATAGCACTGCACAGGCTTATAGAAGACAGTTCTTACCTTGCTTTGCAACACTAGCTTGTGCTCGGGAAATAGGCAGTGAGATTGCAAGAGGTTATAACAGTTAAACAAAGGGAAGTCAATCCAGTGTGTGTGTGTGTGTGTGTGTGTGTGTGTGTGAGTGTGTGTGTGTATTTTATCTGAATGGGCATTTTAATGTCACTGAGAAAAAAAGAATTTTCCTCCTCCCTCCTTCTCATACCTCTGACCATCAAGGAAACTCAGAAATGTTTTTGTAATTATAGCTTACATTTCATCATTTCTTGATACTCTGGAGTATACAGAAAATGCAAAGGTGATGTTTTACCTTGA
This sequence comes from Mormoops blainvillei, assembly GCA_004026545.1. Classification (NCBI taxonomy): domain Eukaryota; kingdom Metazoa; phylum Chordata; class Mammalia; order Chiroptera; family Mormoopidae; genus Mormoops; species Mormoops blainvillei. Next base: position 110,968 of record PVJD01005091.1, read on the forward strand.
AAGAGTAAAATGGAAAAACCTTCTGTTCATGGAAGCTCTCTGGAATGTAGCGATTTGTGTGATTACAATCACAGAAGCAGCTAAAATAGCACACAAATTCTCTAAAGTCTTCCTTCTGTCAAAAGGAACATTTCCATTAAACTACCTTTATAGCCTGGAATTGCTGTCTGCTTTCCAAAAAGTGCTCTAAATGGCTATTAAGCAACCAGCAACTTTGCCTAAACGTAGAGCAATTAGAACCATTTTCAAAGTTTTGGAAGATTGTTCTAACCTCCCCCCTTCCTTTGCCAAGACTAGATGGAATCATGAAAATAAGCAGCTTGGATGCAGAATACCGACGCCTTTGGTGGAAGAACCCTTAGAGATGCAAACGCAACAACACTGTTTGAAAGTAAAATGTGCCTGCACCTTTGGGGCAATTTTTGAATTTTTAATTATTATGATTAACTGGGGAAAATTGGATGCCATAATCACAGAACATCTCACCATTTACAAAAATCCTCAGGTGCAGAGTTGAACTAACCCCATTTGTCTATGCAAACATATTATTATGCATCCATGCAAGGCCCACCGTTTTTAAAAATTATTTTTCTCTACTTGATTCTTTATCTCCACTTCCATTCTCTACGTTACAGTCCCCTTCACCAATGTGCTTGATATGCGTCCATATGTATGGATGGACACTTATAAATACATTGCAATTGCGTGTGTGTGTGTGTGTGTTAACTCACACAGTGGCAGTGTAGTATACATATTTTTTGTTTCCTACTCGGACAACATTATGCTTTCAAGATCTCCCCCCGCATTGCTGTATGTGCATCAAATGCATTGTTTCTGACTCCTGCACAGTAGTCAGTCCATGGTAGTCAGCATTCACCACTTGCTCTGTATTGTTTCCCAGTATGGACACTTAGCCTCCAACTCCACCACCACAAGCAACACTGTGACAAATATTCCTGTACAGTTTCTCATGGATCTCTAAGAGAGTGCCTCTAAGGTATGGACCCCAGGGGAAGATTCCACAGTCACGTGCATACTGAATCTTACTAAGCACTCTAGGACCTGCTCTTGCTCTCTAGGACAGCCAGGGGAGTTGCTCTTCCGCCAGCAGCTCATGGAACTTTTGGTCTTCTCGCATTCTCATTAACATCTGATAATGTCTTTCTAATTTTTTGATAATGTAATGGGCATAAAGTGGTACCTTGTTTTAATATTAATGTTGAGATTTTGGTATATCCTTTGGGGAGGAAGTTAAATACAATTTGTTTGTGTGAGGGTAGTCACATTATATTGGGTTGGAACATACTGTTGCGTCAAAGTTTGAGAATGGAGAACAGTGTGTAAGGATGCTAAGTTGAAGAGGGGGTGTTGGCGACAGATGCCGTGGGTGCTCAGTTGAGCCTGTTTTGTCAACCCTCCTACCCCCAGTGACTCTGAGAATCACACATAATCTTTGATAACCCCTTTCTCCTCCAAATAGATGGAGGGGACTCTGTTGTTGACAGCTAAGAAAGCTGACTATACCGTAAATGGTAGCACAAATGGTTGAAACCCCTCAAGGAATAAAATGGGAATCTAGGATCTATTCAGAGAGGGTAAGTTTGAGAGCAATGAGGATCTGGTTTCTATTGTAAGACATGTGATTGCAGGGTTTTATCTGTGGACTGTTATTTTTTCCATACATATTTGAAATAGATTTGATGAGAGACTGAAAAGTACTCTTGGATTTTTATTTAAAATCATGTTGACGTATTGAATGACTGTGGGAAAATTGATGTCATTATACAGGGTCCAGCACAAATAATGCCCCTTTTTTATTATAAAATCTTTTATTACAAAATCATAAGCATGTAATTCTGTAACATAACACTATCACACTCGAGCAGCCCATATGACGTTTCAGGGGAAATGTTCAAATTAAAACTATAAATTATTACATCCATATTATTACCCTACCAATGACAGTCAAGCAGCTGTTACTTCTGCCAGGCCCTGTATTTCTGTCCGTCAATGAACATGGTATGGCTCTCAAATTATTTGGGTTTTCTTCTATATCCTATAACATTTTTAAAATTTCTCCATAAAAGTTTTGTAAATTTTTGTTAGATTATTTCCATTTCTTTCTTTTCTTTATTATTATTATTTTTTTATTTTTAGACAGAGAGGAAAGAAGAGAGAAAGAGAGGGAGAGAAACATCAATGTGTGGTTGCCTCTCACGCATCCCCTACTGGGGACCTGGCCCTCAATCCAAGCATGTGCCCTGACTGGGGAATTGAACCTGCAAGCCTTTGGTTCTCAGGTCGACTCTCAATCCACTGAGCTATATGACCACTATAAAATAGAAAGGAAATGTCAAAATGAAAAAAAAAATTGTTTATTATGTAAAAACTATATAATTTACAGATTCTTTAAAATGCTTTTGTGGATGATAACTGGGTTTCTAATGTATTTTCTTGTTGGTTATTGCTGGTGTTCAGAAATAGTATGGGTTAAGGAAACTTGCTATACTCTAAATTCTTTCAGATTTTCAGTTGACTCAGCTTTTTTAAAAATGTAGGTGATCTTATCATTTTCAAATAATGACTGTTTACTTTCTCCCCTTCAAATCTTTAACCTCACTGACCAGGACTCTACCACTGTGTTGAACAGGATTAACAACAGAGTTATACACAGAGAAAAGCACCCAGGAAAGATCTGACAGGATTCAGTGACTCTTTCAGTGGGTCGTGTAGGTTTGAACTCCTTCAATAAATAAGTGTACCAGCTGGTCCGAAACCACAGGGCTGAACAGATCTGTCCTGGATTGTAATAGAAGGCCAAGTATTTGGCTTTGGTTCACCACATAAGCCCATTCATAATTCAGAAAAAGAAAATATAATCAGTCTAGTGTACATTTTAGCATAGTTAAGGATCAGAGCAGTCCCCCAGGAAAGAGAGTCAATTACCTTTTTTCCTGTTTAACACAAGATATCCCAATGTGTTTGACCATAGAACTCTTTGTTTGAGTGAAACCTATTAAAATAGATTTCAGAAGTGCCATTGTGAGATAAGGAACATTATTTCCATTTGTGCACCAGTTCACTTGGAAGAAGCAACCTACTTATAATGCTGTGTATGGGGCCGAGTTTATAGTTCTCAGATAACTTCGTATGCAGGTATAGATATGTCCCCACCACCACCTTTAATTAGAAACTCTTATCCTTAATGTGGTATTTTGAATCGCATGCTGAGATAAATATTTTTTGTTTATGCAATTTCCCAGGACTAATTGCTGAGTTTTTAGAACAGCCTTTCACTAAGCTTTAATGAGTACAGTTAAATGAACCACAAAGATAAAACAAATTATCAATTGAACCACCTATTGTGAATCAGTTGAAGTACCTGACGTAAATGCAAGTTCATTGGCCTTTCATCTGAGATTTCTAGAGGCAGGATTATCCACGTAATTTCTCCTTATCGCCCCGTCAAGTTTTCCTAAAAACTCTGCAGGAATGGAAGGTCATTTCAGAAATATAACATCAGGTTTTACTCTACATCAGTAATGAAATCCCTATTATATTAACTCTCACTATGTGTTTCTTTTGTAGTAAAATGTTGTATCTGAATACTTAAAAAAATTCTAAGACATATTTAAAAAAAATTTTCTTTCATAAAAAATTTCCGATAAAATTATTGATTAAAACATTCTATTTTTTCTTTTTTGTCCTTTTTATTGTATAGCTGACATTGGACATTTCCTTTCATAAGAGACGAAAATACTTCATGGAAGTGAAATCGGAGCATGTTTTTAATTTTTAAAGTTTATAAATTAAATGCGCATTTAAAAGTTAGTAATGAACTTCAATATTCTGCCCCCTTTTGTATGTACATTTAGGGTAAATGCTCAATAACTGATCAAAAAGGGAAATCCTAATCCAGTTTTATAAGGAATATAATGAATTGTCTCCACAACACTAAGTAATTGTTAGTAATTATGAAAATATTTCCTGGCTAACGTAAGTTTTTTCATAATTATCCGTGTAAATTCATAGGATAGAATACAGTGATTCTTAAAGAGCAGGTACCATCTAGAAATGCAACAATTTTTATTTAATTAATTGACTTCATTCTAAACAAGTAAGTGCATTAATGTAAAACATGATATTTTTAAGTAGATAAAAGCAGGGAAGAGACCAAATGGCAAATAGGCAAACTTTCAAAATGTCAAACTGTCATTTTCAGTGATCTTCCTAATTGGCATATTTCTTCATAGCTCTTTACAGCAACGTTCAGCATACCCGTGTAAATTGTCATTTAACCCCGTTCATTACCTACCCTGATATCTTTGGCTAGCCCTGTACCTTGACTTATGTGAAATAATAAAAAAGTAAGAAAAGACAGAAAAACTGAATGAAAAGAGACAAAGAACACCCAACATCCCCCATTGACCCAAGCGACAGTTTTTGTGTTAAAATATAAAATGACATAATTTTTATTTCTGATGGTGGATTGTGATATAGAAACTGTCAATTACTTTTTTCTCGGTTAGACCAAAGGTACAGAAAATGGGTTTCAATTATGTACCAAAGAATTACAAGTTAGAGTTTAGCTGAATTCACTGAAACACTTCATAATCACCTATGTTTCCTTCATTCATTTAATCTGGGGATTTGTAAACTGCAGCCCACAGGTGTGACACCAGCTTTTATAAATAAAGTTTTACTGAAATGAAGCCATGCCTATTCATTTACATACTTTTCTATGGCTGTTTTCACACTAAACCAGCAGAGCTGAGAGCTGTAACAAAGAATTTATGATCTACAAAGCCTAAAATATTTACTACTGGGCCCTTTACAGAAACATTTGCTGACTTCTGATTTATTTAGGCATCCAGTTTTGCTTATCATTTAACAAGTATATCGCAGTGCTGAGAATAAAGCAATGAACACTTGGCTGTGGTCCCTGCCCCACGGAGTGCATAGTCAAGTGGAGGAGACAGTTAAACTGCAATGACGTCAACAGCGCGACCAAGTCAAGAACAGGGCAAATATAGCAGCTTACGGGCACACAGGTCAAAGGCCCCAAACGCAGAACGGAGGGGGCTGTCGTAAGGGTGACCCTAAAAGAAACTGATATCGAAACTGAAATCCGAAGGGCGAGCAGGAATCAGGAAGGAAAACAAGACCCAGGGAGAGGACAGCAGGAAGGACCCGAGGCAGGCTGCGGGTGTTGCCAGAGGGACGCAGGGCATGCGTGATGTCCAGCCTGGTCGGAGCAAAGGCTTTTAGGGGAAAGTGGGCGAAATAAAACTAGAAAGGCAAGCAGGCCCCAGATTATGCTGAGTTTTATAAGGAATTTATTCTAAAGAAAATGGAAAACCATTGAAGTATTTAAAATATGGAGGAGATACGATTATATTTGTATTTTAGAATGATCACTTAGACTTCAGTATGGAGCTTGGAGCGGAGAAAAGCTAGAGTCATAAATAACAATGAAGCTATTATAGAGATAAAATTCCTGGCTACGGACAAGTGAGGAGATTGGCAAATCTTCTCCCTGAAAAGTAACTCATGACAAAACTGGCAAAAATAATCATTTCAACAGTCTGGAAATGAACAAAAGCATGCAATAATTTGAGGAGCACTTATACTTGAAAATCTGCTTCACTTCTCAGATAGGAACATATCTGCGGTGCCCTGGGTTTGGACCGCTCCCGTCCCTTCCCCAGCTCTGCTGACAAGGTTTTCCAGCGCAGAGCAGGTCATAAGGGCCAGCGGCTGCTCTCTGACTGATGAAGGGGCTGGCTCAATTCGGTTTTCTGGGAAAAGCCCACACCCAGCAGTGCTGTTGGCAGAAGGGACAACCACAGGGGTGGCTGGATCAGGAAGGCTCACAGCTCCGTTAGCCCGAGGCTGCAGTCACTGTGGGAGAAGACATATTTGTTGCTGGACTGTGTGCACAGGCAGCAAAAACCAGAGAAAACCCAGAACAATTACACAAGCCTGGCCGACCCGGCAGGTAAACTCATGTGCGTAGGAAACACAAAAGCGCCCAGTGGAGGGTCAAAGCCTGGGCATACCTAAAAATGGCGTAAACTTTTAATGTTGCCTCCCTATACCCACATATATATTTATCAGCAGAGAGCAGAAGCTTTATTGGCTTCAAATGGTTGAGCACAACCTCTATTCAACCAATGTCTCACCAAAGTAATGTAGACACAATGGTGACTTCACGCAAGCAAGCGAGCCTAAGAATAAACACAAGAATTTTTTTTTTAATACTAAACAGAGACATTGGCAGTCACAAACCACCAAAGAGACAGATTTCACAGACCTTGCCCAGAGAAATTACTAAACAAAGAAATAAACAAATAAATAAAATTGCAACAACAACAGCTTTCAGAGGAAGAAGAATCAGAACCTAGAATTGCTTTAATATATTATCAAAAATGTTTGGTTTCAACAAACTATTAGACACACACGGAAACAGGTAAGTTGTGACCAACACTCAGGAAATGAAGCCGTCAGTAAAAATTCCTCCCAAGTGACTGAGTTCTGTGCTTTGCCGTTTACCTTCTCTAAGAAGCAGACCAAGAAATGCTTGTGAAAGATGAAGAGAGAAGTGAGCAGACATAGGTCGAGAGAGAGGCTGCGGACCACAGCACAGGTCTGACACCCATAAAATGAGAGAGTGAAAGGAAGGATTGGGTAGGAAGACCCTAAACTGCAGGGCAGTTCCGAGAAAGTCTTGGCTATACTCAAAAGTCTCTGAGTAAAATTGCCTAGGAGAGGAGTCCAGTACTGGGCAGGCTCAGCTCTGGTCCCCACACTACACTTAGCTATTACCTGGGAACAACCCAAGGGTTGTGTGGCCTCAATGTGTATACATTGATCTGAGGGGCAGCCGCTTAGACATAAAATGTCTGTCCGCCCCTTGTACATCCATTCCTGCATGCCTACTTCCTTCAGCCTCTTTGTTCTGTGTTTCTATCCTCTTCTGGTTGCTAGAATAACTCGTGTTTCCACTTTACTTGCCCAGCCAGCTAAGAGCCACCCTAACAGAGGGTTTGCCTTGTCTCCCAGGGGCTCGCCAGAGTTTTAAGGTATGTGTCCTGAGAGGGAGCCCCAAAGTCAATGAATTCTTGTTTTAACTACTTTTTTGTTCCATCTCTCTTGGTCAAGTACCCTCAAAATGCAATTCCGGGGGTAATCCATTCAGTCTTAATGGTACATGCTAGCTAATTCTTACAACTCTTTCAGGGTGTAATCTCTTCTCTCCCTAATGAGGCCCGGCATGGCTGCCACCAGGTCATGTGAAGATCAACCCTGGCTCTCACCCCCGCAGCCAGGAGAGGAGGTGGGAGCAGCTCTGGCGGGAGCACCTGGTGCCTTGCAGGTAAAAGGTCTCTACAGTGACTTCCTGCAGGAGGAGTGACAGCTTCCTACTAGGCAAGGATGGGCCACATCTGCGAGCCCTGAGAGTTCAGGGTACCAGGTTTTCTCAGCCAGGGCCCTGACTTCAGCAAGAGAGCTGCCTTATCTGAGCTTTAAACGTCTCTGGAGCTCTGTGTCTATCATAGCTTCTCTCTGCTGCTCAGCTGTTTTTATTCTTCCAGGGCAGAAGATAAAGATCTTGTTTTAAGCTGTCAAGAGGCCCTCTGGCTCTCACACTTAACCTTTAATGGTTTGTTAACTGCCCCTGCCTAGGCCATACCACCCGAGATCTTCTGTTAACCACCCTCAATTTCTCATTATCTCATCACAAGACATCAGGATAGCTCATTCCTAAGAGGGCAATTCCACTCCCTATAGGCATCACTCCCCAGTATCTTTCACATGCCAGAATCATTGCACTGTCGAGGGCATTTCTAACCACCAAGACATTTTCCAAGGTCACCACTGAGGAAATCTTCAGCCTTTGGGCCCTCGCCTTGTGCCAGAGACTGTATCACGCCTTCCACATTCCACTCAAGAAAGGGTCTTTTGTGCCCTTAGACCATGAATGAGCCAGTCCCAAGCCCCATCTTACTGTCATCTTTCTCAGCCCCCACTCTTGGTACCATCTGTATCAGTTTGGGTCCCCCAAGAAACGGATACTTAGATGTACTAGAGATGAAGAGATTTAGTGGGAGAAGGATAAAGGGAAGGGAGCAGAAGTAGGTATGAAGAAATTTCAGACTGCAATGCAGGTGCAGGTCTGACTCCTGAGAAAGGAGACAGGAAAGGAAGGACTGGGTGGGAAGAGGCTCAGACCTCAGTGAAGTTCAGAGTGAGTCTTAGCCAGGCTGATGGAGAGCGCCCAAGAGAAAGCTGCTGTTAGAAGAATCCTACGTCAGGGAGACATGGCCTAACTCTAGCGCCCTGGATTGTCATTGTCTGGGAGCAGCCCACGGAAGCACGGCTTCAGCGTGAGTCCCTTGTGGCTCTAAGGCCAGGCAGCGGAACGCTGTCAGCCAGCTCCGACCCACAGCAGTTTCTTCTGAATGACAACATGAGCAGTGCAGTTCTATCGCCGCTACACGTGTGCTTCCCCCATGTTTTGAGTGTCCCAATACTAGTGTTTGCATTCTACTGTCTCCTTTTGTTTTGAATTCCTATTCCTAGTTAAGCACTCTGTCTCCTCCAGTATTCTTACCACCTCCTCTTCTGGCTGCCTCAGTGCCCCCTTGGCACCTACGCCCCTAATTTGCAGAAAGGCCCCTAATGCATTCCCAAAGCAGCATTGTCATGGTGCTATGCTAGGCACCTGACACATGAAAGATGCGGTGATGATGGGGAAAATTACAAGAGAGAGCGATGAATAGCTTGAATTTTAAGTTTCGATGTCGTCTTACCTGGAGTCCACATTGGCTTTCTCTGCTACAAGGGATCTCTCACTAGGTTTTTCTTCCGCACACACGCACCGCCTTTCTCCTTCTTAGAGATTTTTTCCATTGATTTCTTACCTGTCTCTATTTTCAAAATTGCCCTTCTCCTGGGTTTTCAGGAAAAAAAAAAATCAATATTCCCCTCTTTTGCATTCCAGTATATAACATGTGAACAATTTTGTCTTTTACCTCTACAGCCTAAGATGAGGATCTGGAATCTAATTGGGCATTTCCAAACAATGGTTGAATAAGGGGTTTATATTAAATATTGTATTAAATCCTGGATTTGTGGTGCTTGCTTATATCTCGATTTGGGCCACTTCTGACTGCATTTTTATTTGTTAACTAATTATTAAGAACTCAACCTCAGGTTAAACAGAAGGTTATAATAAACCTAATGCAAAGATTCAAGAAAATAAATAGCCATAAGCCATAGTCTTTTCACTGTAATTCCGTATCTCGAGTGTATTTTCCAGTGTATCGGTATTTTCATCTTTGAAGGTAGGAAATGTTCAGCAATGTCAAATGTACATAAAAACATTACATATCAATTTATGAACAGATGTAGGCACGTAGCCAACACGTTTAAAAGGAAAATGTTTTAAGGAGATGATTCTTTGATGTGTAGGTTCTTTTATAAGAATTTTTCTTTATCTCTCTCATAATAAAAAAAAAAGTAAGAGCCTAGTTCAAAACACAATCAGTCTTTCATGGTAAGGACAATGGATGGAAGCAATTTGAAGCAAATGTCCTTTGATTAAATAAATGACTATTTGAGTTCTTAACAAATAATCAACATCAAAATAAAAGTCTAGATCTTTTCAAGTTCACATGGTTTATTTTAGCAGAATTAAAATGGTATATGAAATTTGACCCTGAAGCTTAAATATTTTAAAAAGACTCCTTGGAAACAATTTTAAAATAACCCAACTTCATTCATGCGCCAAAGCATGAAAAATTGAAAGGAAATCAAGATCCCCAGAATCTTTATTTGCCATTCAGCACCACCTGGTACCTGTAGCTTTGATTCTGAAAGTGCCCTTGCATATGTTTGTTTTGAAGTCACTTTTCACAGGGGAGCTACGTGCTGCAATATACAGATAAGCGGGAAATGAACCGTGGAAGAAAAATCTATTAGTTCCAAAACGCAGAGAGTAATGGATGCCCCAGCACTGCACGTTAGTCCCTTTTCCAATTTAAAATGTTCTCTATTCCAAATGGTGCCATTTGATTGCTCCAATTTTGACTCAGCCCATCCTGCACTTGCATGAGTTTGTCGGTACAAAGAATTTTTGTCTTACCTACAAGTCTCTAAGAAAAACAATCATTTTCACTCATGCTCTCTACTCGGATGCCCCAGCAATGGCAGCAATAGCCACACAGCAGGAAGCTCGGTTACCGTCCAATCGGCGAGGCCGGCTGGGCCTTGCTTCAGCCCCTTACAAGTCAGAGTTTTGTTTTCTTCCTCATGGTCGAGACCCTTTCCTCGCAAACACACACAAAGCATAAAAACACCACCATAGCTCTGCACCCAAGCTTAATTCTAATTATGTAGTTCTCTAAGTAGGCGTTAGGTGAAGAGAAAGATTCTCTATGCAGTATGTCAGCCTGCAATCCATTTTTCCTTTGCTTATGGTGAAGAAGAGAGATTTCTGAAGTGATTAAAATTATTAAAATAGCACTAAACTCTTCACATGCACCTGGAACCTCAGAATGGGATCTTATTTGGAAAAAAGACAGCCTATATGGTGGTGAGTGGAAACGAGACTTTTGGTGGTGTGCCTGATGCAATACATGAAGATGCTGATTTGTAATGTCGTACATCTGAAAGACATCATGTTATAAACAAATGGTACCTCAGTAAAAATGAACTTGAAAAGAAATAAAAGACTTTGCAGACATGACTAAGGTAAGGAGCCTGAGAGACCATCCTGGAGCGATAAGGGCC